>JAODUP010000627.1:0-112500 GCA_025642065.1 Paralvinella palmiformis | reverse complement strand
GATGAGTTTACATAGCCATGGGGCGACTCCATAAGGGAAAATATCCCACAAATACAAGTATGTACTGGATTCTAATCAACAACCTGTGGCTGAGGCGTTACTGCCTTGTACTTTAAACAGTGTGCCATCGGAACGCTCTTGTGTCACAATGTGGTCCCATATGTATAACATACATATTTAAACTATCAGAAATGGCCGGCTTATGCCAAAGAGAAAGCTTTAAAAGCTGCGAGGTACACATCCATTGTATTTCGGAAAAGTAAATTAGTTGCAATATGTTGCTATGATAACTAAAACCGAAAGAAGAACGTTGTTGCTAAAATGCTGACTTCTATGAAATAGATATACAATATACAATATTAAATCAATCTAGACAAGACAAAACGAGTTTTGCCAAAATGACATGATCTTACACTGGTTTTATTAGAATTAGACCTAATATTGTTGGCCCAATTGTTTATTTCAAGGATTTATCATATATTTTATGATAAGGGCTTTAATTATATGGTTTAATTACCTATATCAGATTATAATTAATTTAATGTTTGAAGTTGTAAATATTAGCAGCAATTGAAAAAAAACATAGACTTCTTTAAATTTAACAATTGTATATCGTCTTATTACGAATTACTTGTATATAACCTTCTGAAAAATGATAGTTTTCTTTAATGACTTTTGTTAATAATTAAAGATAGTACCTACATAAGATGCTTTTGGCTCTACGTAACTTATGACTACATATACCTGTCCTTGTATTTGGATAGAATATGCGATATTTTAGCAACCGTATTTAATGCAATAAAGAAGAAAGAATTGTTTTTACTGCAAATATTCTACCCCAAATAGTATGTTGCTATTGTGTTCTCTTTTAGCCTATAGACACGATGAGTATGTTGCTATCTTTTTTTCTTTCTCTTCTCCTAGACGTCCCAATATATTGCTATTTTGTACCTCTTTATCCTATAGACGCCACGGGTGTGTTGCTATCTTCTTTATTCTTCTCCTTCAGACGTCCTCAATATGTTGCTACTTTGTTCTCTCTTTTACCGTAGACCTCTTCAGTAACAGTTTGGGCGTGCCGGTTATGTGTATACAAAGTTTGTTTACAAACTGAAGTGGAATAAAACTGGTGCGGAGTTACTTGGTGTAAATAAATTGTTACCTGGCTGATTTTAAGGGATTTTCGCCACACACAGGTGTTATTTCATGTAAACATTCTTACTGAACTGATAGCCTTTCATCCTTTCTATTCATTTCAAATCATGCACTCACATAAACACAAAAACACACGACGGCAGTCAATGTCTAAGCTTAAGAATGACCTATTCCATTCGTACTTTCATATTCAATTACGCCTTTTCTTTTGATCTTCTCTATGACTTGCGCTGTTCCATTCCTGAAATGAATCAACCATGACAACAGATGTTAGACAGTATTTCACGCTCGATGACAGGATTTATTTATTTAGGTATTAATATTTACAGTTGCCATTAGTTACTTAATAGTCCGAGATCAGATGCAGCAAGTAGTTTTTTCGTCGGTTTTTAAAAGTTATTAACAGTCTAATTACTCAATATAAACTAATAAAGAGAACCATACCGAGTCGGCACGTAATAGACAACTTTCGTTCTAAATATGGAAACTAATCTTGGAAGCCAAGTAACATAGTCAACAGGTGAGTGGTTAGCCCCAAAGATATAGAGATATGGAACTAATGTTGATTAAAAACTGTAGATCAATCATTATGAGAGAGGTCACCGACGGCTGATGTTAACTGATGTGTTATTCTGTGGGGCGCAAAACAATATTATTATTAAAATTAGCAAATTGACCATGAGTGACCACGGGTGATAATGGGTTACAGTGGGTGAACAGGGTGTGATCGTAAATAACCGTGGGTGACAGTCGGTGCGTGTGGGTGATCGCGAATAACTGTGGATTACAGTTGATGACGGTGGTTGACAGTGGGTGACTGAGGGTCACGATGGGTGATAGTGGGTGACCGTGGGTGACCGCGAGACGCGTAATTCTAATAAAATTCCAGCTTTTACTGCCAAAGACGCTCGTATAAGATGACCTAAAATGATCATCTCGAATACAGTCTCTCTATCTCTTGTTATCTAATGTGTCATCAAGATGATACTTTATCAATGATGATATCGTGATAGCGACAAATAATCATCTAGGTCAACTAAAGAGATTACAAATGACTCACGAGTCACAGATACCATGATGAGAGTAACAACAATACAGACGTGAAACAAATAATAATAATAATAATAATAATAATAATAATAATGTATATTTAATAAAGCGCCCTTACTAGCAGGAGCCATTCAAAGGCGCTGTACAAATAATATGTAATATAATAATACCCCAAATAATGTCTGTAAAAACCCTGTAATGATTTAAAAGATATTAATTATTTATCTGTGAAAGCGACGTTAAATAGGTGTGTTTTTAGAAGAGATTTAAAATTTCCAAGAGACGACGCATTTCTAATATTTGCCGGCAACTTATTCCACAAAGTGGGGGCTGCAACACTAAATGTACAATTCACACAGGTATTCTGGCGCCATATCATTAATAGATTTATAAGTTATTAACATAATCTTAAAATGGATTCGCTGTCTAATAGGTAGCCAATGTAGTTTTTGAAGAATTGGGGTGATATGATCATATTTTCGAGTATATCTTACAATGTGAGCTGCACTATTCTGAATTCGCTGAAGGCGATTAATGTTATAATCAGATATGCCATATAACAGGGAGTTACACTAGTCTATACGAGATGTAACAAAGACATGAACTACAGTTACAAGTGCTTCTTGTGTCAAAATGCTTTTAAACAGTGGATGTTCTTAAGATGGTAGTAGGCAGCTCGGCATACTGATGTGACATGTTCATGCATGTTAATACATTGGTCAAAAATAACCCCTAGATTTTTTAATGACCCATTAGGGGTAATCGAAGATGTACCCATCTGTAATGCTGGTGTCTTTTGGGATTTAACACAATGTGGTGATGCCAAATATAAAATATTTGTTTTATTATCATTTAGATTTAGAAGATTTTGAGTCATCCATAGCCGGATATCGGCAATACAATGTTCTAAATTCTTCAAGGAAGAGGAGAAATTTAACTCATTGTCAGGATCCAGTGATATATACAGCTGAGTGTCATCAGCATACAAGTGATATTTAACCCCATATCGCTGCGCAATGATCCCAAGAGGACGGGTATACATTGTGAAAACCAGAGGACCAAGAACTGAACCCTGAGGTACACCAGATAACAAAAACTGAATGTCAGATAAAATACCATGAACAGACACTATCTGGGAGCATTGTTCCAGATAGGATCTAAACTATTCAAGTACTCTACCTGACAGACCAAACCTGTCTTTTAACCTAGAGAAAAGTACATTATGGTCAACTGTATCAAATCAGCAGACAGGTCCAGAAGAACAAGTATTACTGGCTTACCTTGATCAATTGACATCATAATATCATTTTTCACTCGAACCAAGGCTGTTTCAGTGCTGTGACCACTTTTATAGGCAGACTGTAGTGATTCAGTAAGGTTATTATTGATTAAATATTTGTTTAGATGAGAAGCAACTGCCTTTTCTATAACTTTAGATAAAAATGTAAGATTTGAAACAGGTCTGTAATTGTTTAGAATATTACAGTCCATAGTGTGTTTTTTTATTAATGGTTTTACAAGGGCAGCTTTCATGGATCTTGGGAAAACACCCAGAGATACTGATTTATTAACTATATTTGTATTTGGGTTTATCAGAACATGCAGACAATCTTTCACAAGCCATGTAGGCATAAGGTCAACTGCACAGAAAGCATTAGATGACTTTTTCAGCAACTGTCTGATATCAGTCTCTGTAAAAGGCTCAAATGTATCCATCATGGATATGCAGGACTCTTCTACCAATGGCTTACCCTGTGATAAGGTGCTGGACTGGAACCCACTATGTATATTTAATATTTTTGACAGAAGAAGTTATTAAAACAATGGGCCACATCTTTATCTGAGTTGATATTATTTGGGGGACAGTTTGACTTTTATGTAATACTTTATTCAAAACACTGAAAACAGAGGCAAGATGAGCGTAACAACAACACAGACGTGGAACAGATACCATGATGAGCGTAACAACAACACAGACGTGGAACAGATACCATGATGAGAGTAACAACAATACAGACGTGGAACAGATACCACGATGAGAGTAACAACAACACAGACGTGGAACAGATACCGTGATGAGAGTAACAACAATACAGACGTGGAACAGATACCATGATGAGAGTAACAACAATACAGACGTGGAACAGATACCATGATGAGAGTAATAACAATACAGACGAGGAACAGATACCATGATGAGACGAACCACGATACAGACGTGGAACAGATACCATGATGATAGTAACAACAATACAGACATGGAGCAGATAACATGATGAAAGTAACAACAACACAGACGTGGAACAGATACCATGATGAGAGTAACAACAATACAGACGTGGAACAGATACCATGATGATAGTAACAACAATACAGACGTCAAACAGATACCATGATGAGAGTAACAACAATACAGACGTGGAATAGATACCATGATGCGAGTAATAACAATACAGACGAGGAACAGATACCATGATGAGACGAACCACGATACAGACGTGGAACAGATACCATGATGAGAGTAACAACAATACAGACATGGAGCAGATAACATGATGAGAGTAACAACAACACAGACGTGGAACAGATACCATGATGAGAGTAACAACAATACAGACGTGGAACAGATACCATGATGATAGTAACAACAATACAGACGTCAAACAGATACCATGATGAGAGTAACAACAATACAGACGTGGAACAGATACCATGATGAGAGTAACAACAATACAGACGTAGAACAGATAACATGATGAGAGTAACAACAACACAGACGTGGAACAGATACCATGATGAGAGTAACAACAATACAGACGTAGAACAGATACCATGATGAGAGTAACAACAATACAGACGTGGAACAGATACCATGATGAGAGTAACAACAACACAGACGTGGAACAGATACCATGATGAGAGTAACAACAATACAGACGTGGAACAGATACCATGATGATAGTAACAACAATACAGACGTGGCACAAATACCATGATGAGAGTAACAACAATACAGACGTGGAACAGATACCATTATGAGAGTAACAACAATACAGACGTAGAACAGATACCATGATGAAAGTAACAACAATACAGAAATGGAACAGATACTATGATGAGCGTAACAACAACACAGATGTGGAACAAATACCATGATGAGAGTAACCACGATACAGACTTGGAGCAGACTTGCTGTTCTCCCGTAAAGCAGTTGTCTGTTAATGTAATTATCCGTGATTTAGAACAACAAGAAGGTCGTTCTCATTTAAACATCATATGGTGTAAACAACATCTACTTACTCACTTAGTCATCCATTCATTCGCTTACCCACTCACTTTCCTCACTCACCACTCACTACCTACTGAATCACTCAATTATCATAAACACACATAAAACACACACACACACACACATAGTATATATATATATATATATATATATATATCATTCTTAACATATCATCACACTATCACTCACATAAAACACTTACATACACACACACACACACACACACACATATATATATATATATATATATATATATATATATATATATATACATTCTTTCAAACATTCATCAGCACCATCTCCACATTTTAAGAACACCTCCCCCCCCCACTCACCCTCAACACACACACATATATATATACACACACACACAAACACCTTCCTGTTCCTTGAAGTGTCTTTTTACAGTATCCTCCTCACACCTATCATATAGCCTATAGGCATACATCGTACAGCCTGTAGGCCAGAAACAACAAAAATATGATTTCTTCGCCTGATAAATTATTGCCGGTTGACATTTATGATGCCGAGAAGGACCTGTGTGAGCTCATAAAATATCGAAAAACAAACAAACCTCAGCCTAAGTAAATGGTTGTTACATAGACAAGTTAATGTTGAGATGAGACATTGTTTTAGTGCTTCATATTCTGAGATGATAATATTTTGACTAAAACTATCACGTTAAATTACTATCTTTCGTTCCCACCCACTATACACACCCACACTCATACACGAGCAAGTACAGCCGTAAAATGACGCCCACATATTTATGTTTAAGTGAGTGAGGGGTGAGTGAGTGAGGTGAGTGAGTCGAGTCAGTCAGTCAGTCAGTCAGTCAGAGTCGGGATGCATTAACGGATGTACGGAGAAGCAGAAGAACCAAATATAAGTGTCAACCAGGTGTGTGATTGATTTACGTGTGTTTTGGTTTTTTGTGTGTGTGTGTGTGTGTGTGTGTGCGCGGTGTGCGTGTGTGTTTAACTATGTATAATAACGCACAGGCACAGAGAATCTCGAACGATGAATTCAAACTCTGGACGTTTCTTCAGGGGACTCAATCTAGAGAGATATGTGTAATGTCTCACCGGTCCCAACGAGTGTGTGTGGGCTAGTGTGTGTGTGTATGTGTATGTGAGTGTGTGTGCTCGTGAATGTCCGTGTGCGGGGATGTGTGTGTGTCTGTGTGTGTGTGTGTGTATGTTTGCCAGTAGGCGTGTGTACGCATGTCCGTGCGTGTGAAGTGATGCCTATAGATCTACCTAAACTTTACCGAACTGATAACTATCTTAACAAGACATAAAACTTACATCAAAGACCAAATAGTAACATTTATGAGTAATTCTATCACTTTATATAAAGACGGCGATAAAGTTTATATCTACTCAGCCAGAAAAGATCTACTATATCCTTAGATTGATAAAACCTTCATGTACTTACGTCTATCTTTACATCTACACACGTGTGTAGACATTACAATGGCGGAGGTTGGATTATGTCATGGTTTATGGGAGAATGTCAACGAGATAAAATTATTGGAATTGCACTGTTTCTTTAATCAGTATGTTAGGTTATTGCACTCTTGGCCATTATGTGTACAGGGTCAGAGTTCGAACCCCGTTAGTAGCCTAAGGTGAAGGTCGGCTTTTCATTGTTCCAGATCAAGAGGATGTTTCTTCTCGGGAATATGTCATATATTGTGGATACTAAAGTAACCTAAATGTAGGTGTACATGTAAATGTTGGTGTTTTACGGCCACGATTGTGCACAAGACGGGATAAATGGGTCGAAATACATCCAACGGTAATCAGGCGAAGTGAAAGATGAAACACCCTTTTGATATAACTCGTCCGGAGTTTGAACCCAGTTGCTATAGCTCTGTGACCGGCCGCGCTACCAGTTAGGCCACGGAGGTGCCCTAATAGATTCACCCATAATTAGTGCCCATAGGAAGGCATTAAATCATAAACAAGCTGTGTCTTCCTCATTAAGATTGATGGGTACATTAATAACTGTCATTTAGGCCATTATGAGTGAACTTTTATGTTTACAAAGGTAATAATTATTAATCCTTGGTAACGATAAGAATTGATATAATCGTAATAACAAATAAAATATGTCATCCAGTAATGGGGTCATATTTGACTGTGACACTACGACTAACTTCGAGTTGGCAATAACAAAGCTCGCCTTCTGTTCGGTGAATTAATTTGGAGCGTTAGAGTTTCCTCCTAGTTAGAAAACACTCTGACCTGTCAGCTTTATCTTTGCGCATGACGCGTTTCTCATACCGTTCGAATTACATAGAATCGTTCAGCATTTACGCGCTCGTATGCACGAATACGAAGTAGACACGGTATGCAAGTACGTATACCTGTGTACATACAGAGGCAGAGAGGTCGCTTGGATCTAAATGAATAAATACCTTTATGCATTGGAATAAATTAAATTCGGCAAAATGATTGACATCTTACACAGAGGGCTATGGTATACTGTAGCAGGACAGTATGATTATCAATATCAACCGCAATAGCATAGATAAGATAAGATAAAGATGATGATGTTATTAGTGGTATTAATGATGATGATGATGATGATGATGATGATGATGATGATGATGATAATTAGGAGTTCTCCATGTAAACCGTGCGAGAGAGTCAATGCTGGCGACTTTTATTATAATAAGGAGGAGGAAGAAATCAATGGGTATAACAACAACAACAACAACAACAACCAGAACAACAACAATAATAATAATAATAATAATAATAATAATAATAATAATAATAATCTCCATCAACCTAGTATTAGTTCCGGTTATAGCAATCATAACCATTTATTAAAAGATGATAGCGCGCTAACTTCAGCAGTTTCAGTTGGCTGACCTTGACAAGTCCTTTACCAACATCGCCATCCATCATCTATCTAAGCTCACACTTCAAACAAACGTTCAGTTGACGTCACTGTGGCACCTCGCCAAAGGTGTCTCGCTGAGAGTTTTCTCACCAAGCTATCCTGTGAGAGTAACCATCTCAACTAATGATACAGTATCAATGGTGCATGGGACCATGAGAAATACACGACGAGTCTCTAAACTAAATATATATATATATATATATATATATATATATATATATTCACAAAACAATTCGCAAGAGTGCAAATAAATATACTGTGCGAGCCCCCCTCTCACTCGCACCCCCACCCCCCTAGACACCAGGTCCTCAATTCACCTTTTCATAAGCTAAACGCTTCGGGGTATCAGAGCTGAGCCGAGCTATGCGACTGACGTCATCGAAATTGCATTAAACATGGCCGCACAATGCGAGGCATCTGTCAACAAAGACGATCAGAGGTGATTTCTCCCACGTTTAACGAGATTAAACGGACAAATTTGGCGTGATAGGTCACACAGTTGATGGATTACCGGCTTCGACATCAACGAGGCCTTCGATTCCGTTGATCGGCAATGACGACTGGGCATAAGTGTGTGCAATGCATTACATGCCTGCCACTCGTTGGAATGTCACATAAAACATAGAGCCACCGTGTGGCTTCAACCAGACCAAGTCTCGTGGCCGACGAGCGAAAGAAGTTTTAACATACTATTTAAGTCGAAATACAAATTGGTGAGAGATCACTCTGTGGGCGACTGGACTGCTTAAAACGCAGAAAAAAAGGTTAGTACACTATTGCTCGTTGTTGATACGTTTGCGTATATGAGACATGTACGCTTATTAGTGTGCTGTATGAGTATGCCGACATAAACAGTGTTTGGTGAAACTGTAAATGTTGAAACCTTATGTAGTTGTTTTCCAGATCAGAAATATTTAAATATATATATAGAACATTATGATAAATCAGGCATCTCTTTCTCTCTCTCTATCTCCGGGTTTTATCATTTCCCTTTCATATTCAAAGAACTGTCTAGGCATACGTTCACACACACACGCACGCACGCACACGCACACACACACATACCTATATATATATATATATATATATATATATATATTAATATGTGTGTGTGCGTGTGTGTGTGTGTGCGTGTGTGTGTGTGTGTGTGTAGACGCGCGCGCACGTGTGTATACACACAGATGCATGCAAAAATAAAGAAACACACATACACTCTCTCTCTCTCGTTTGTTTTGTTTTTCGGGGAGAATCCCCAGGCTGTTGCTTATTCGGCACAGCCTCTATGTTTTAGTGGTTGAGAAACCCCTCTCCCACCACTCACAGGGAAGCAGTACGGAAAGATGGAACCGAAATACCCTGAGGGTGGTCACTGCCAGGGTATTTTAAGTCCTCATGGGGTCATTAACGTCCCCCTTTATTTTTAATAAATCAGTGGAAACGGCAGCGTCATTTAACGTGGTCAACCACCCACGATGTGGTGAGCCGAGAAATTAATCCCTGGTAAAGTTTCGACCTCTTGCTGGGATCGAACCTGTGACTCTTGGCACCAAGTGCCGGGTGCTTAACCGTTTGGCCACCGGAGCTCGTTTCTCTCTCTCTCTCTCTCTCTCTCTCTCTCTCTCATATATATATATATATATATATATATATATATATATATATATATATATATATATATATCGTCAACTGTCCATCTTTTTGCCTGACACCTCTATCATGTTACAAGTAACAACTCGAGGTCGGTCATAGTTAACAGACTACAGGCTCACCTTAAGACTGTTAGTAATGCTAACACCCCGAAGTCTGTTAAAACTGTCACCTTTGTTATCACGGTGCATCTCCTATAACACAGACATGTGACGTTAGCCTTTCTGCTTCGATTACTTCTAGCATTATTCGTATTATTTTACAATTTCTATTGTAATTATTGTAAACATGTAAACTAGTAAACTTGTCAATTGTAAACACTAAGATATTTCCGTGATATAAACATAGATAAAGCAAACAAATAGAATTCGGTACTATTTCGGCGGAATTCTGCTAAGCGCCCTGGCTACTCTAAGGACATCATTATCTAGAATGGGCTAAGAACTTCGTTGTTTCCAACAGGCAAACCTCTCTGGTTTATAAACATATACAATCTATAACCATTTTCAACTCCCCGCAGATGTATCATCTCTGACTGTCATATTTGTCAATCACAGGGGACTAGAACCCGGAATAAAGATCTGGTGTCGCGTCGAAGGGGAACTGAATTCATTCGACTAGGAATTGCGTCAACCCAGGCCTCACCTGACAGGCAGGTAAGTGACACGTGTCGATATAAATCTATGTCACGCACATTTTCTTGCAAGACGTCTAGGAAATAAAACAGACAAAAAAACACCATTATCTCTACTGTACTACGGTGAATATTTGAAGAGGTCACGATGAGTCACTTACATCAGACATTAGTCTATTTAAATGCAGTACCAGGTCTGATTTAGTGCAGGATTGTCATTGTTTATATCTATAAACAATCGACTATTGTCTTTTTTTGTGATTGACAGAATATTTGTTTTGATAATAAATATGTTTGTAAGTTGTTAGGGATCTTTTTGTTGTCTATTTTAAGATCATGCTTTAATGTCCATTTGTTGATGTCTTGATTTCTGAATGAGTTTTGACCGATCATTCTATATTTGAGAACACTACGAGGATTAGGGAGTAAAGTTGATCTTGTATTGTTTATCTGTAGCCCGCCGTTCTAATATCAAGCGAGATATTCTACACATAATGACAAAGATATAATGACACGCGCGCACGGCTCCCCCCCCCCCTCCCACACACACAAAACACACATACACAGGCACAGAACGGCATATACACACAGGAAAAGTTACTTGTCTTATGTTTTTCCCTTGATGAATTCCTGATAATGTTTTTTTCACGATTTTTAATTCTCACTCACCCACTCGCTCGTTCACTCAATCACTTACACACACACACACACACACACACACACATATATATATATATATATATATATATATATCATGCAAGTCTGTGAACACATATGAAGCCATCAACATCAGGTTGATTTTAATTTAGAAGTGGTAATTACATTATAAATGCAGTGACAACATCTATCTAATATTACCTGCTGAGTCATTATTAACGTATGTTTATATTGACAATAACTCAGTCTTGGCTCTCTTACATTTTGTTGACACAAGAAATTTTGTAATAAACGTCACCGGCTTCATGGGTTACTGCTAGAAAACATCGATTTTTGTGTTACCTGTAACAGAGACAGTTGAGAAAATAAATAACAGATACATTTTACACCGGAGTACATAGAGTTTTTACATCCCTTCCACGAATTACATACATTCTCCATAAGTACAAGACGCGAGCTAGGACATGTTTGCGTGTGCGTGCGTGCGTGTGTGCGTGCGTGCGTGTGTGTAGAATTTAACAGTGCGTGAATAATCACTGACATAAAGACTCATAAACCATAAAAAAATCACCCATCTCCTTGTATCTAACCATCTTTATATCTCTTTCTGTCTCTTGGTTGATGTCTTTATTAATCAAGCCAATCACCTAATTATCATCACCGTATATCCTCATATATCTCATTTATATATATATATATATATATATATATATATATATATATTTTTATCCCTCTCTGTTTCAGGTATGGCTCTATATAGAGGCTCCTCTACCTGGCTGTTGACAGTCGTTGATGTAGTCATACCTTTAGTCATCATAATGATGCCATCGATACAACAATCCTACGGCATGCTCTTATCACACATCAGTCTCTCAAACGGTGAGAATAAGTACACAAAATCAATAATGGCGTTCAGTATAAATTACAACAATATTGTTATATCCCTCTCATATGTCGCAAATTCCCGATCTTGACTAATATAAATGTGGAGTTGAGTCACCGAGAGACTTAAATTAATTGTTATAATTAAATACCAGAAATGGTATCTATGACGTAAACTGCTCTTAATAAAACATGTAAACTTATAAAGTATTATGTGAGAAAAACTTTATATATGAATCTTTGCAATTCCTAAATATATATATATATATATATATATATATATATATATAGAGAGAGAGAGAGAGAGAGAGAGAGAGAGAGAGAGAGATAGAGAAAGAGCAAGAGAAACAAAGAGAGAGGGGGAGATAGATAGATAGATAGATAGATAGATAGATAGATAGATAGATAGATAGATAGATAGAGATAGAGAGAGGGGGAGTTGGAGAGAGAGAGAGAAAGGGAGAGAGAGAGAGTAATAGAGTCGATCTAAGAAACTCCAAATTAATTTTACCCGTAATGGCAAGGTTCTCCCGACTAAATGCCATCATTTTGTTGTCAATATATCTCCGATTTAGGCACAAAATGCTACTACGAATATCCAGAGGCGGCCGGAATGTGCTACGTCCTCGGGGTTCCAGAGAGGGAGACATGGCCAGGTGCCTACCACGGCTGTGTTCAACATGGCGGCCAGCTATTGATGAAACCGACTAGCACGAGGACAGCTGTCGTTCATGAGGTAAAATTTCTTGCGCAAGTCTTCGTAATTCTATCAAACCTGCTGTTTGACAAATGAACATCTTTAATATGTTTAATATAGATTGTAATCAAATTATTATTATTATTATCGTCATCATCATTATCATACAATTCTTAATAACGATGGCTCGGTGGTCAGGGCATAGCCTCACAAACCTGCACGTTGTGTGTTCAAATCCCACCAATATCTGTGTTTGCGGTTCATTGTTCCCCCATACATTCCAGTTGTGGCTGATGCCGAGCCCAAATCAGTCCCTCACTCACTTACTGATGCTAATTAATTAACTAATGAAATGTTTAATACGATATTTCTCTGATCTAAGTCGACGGTATCAAATTTCTACAAATCCTCATAAAAGTTCACATCTCTCAGCATACGACGTTTAACCATCAACATATCATTACAGGTAGTCATCGACTTACGACCTAGACGACTTACGACTGTTCGACTTTACGACAACCGGCTGTATTACAAACTTGGTCCCCAGTCTTCTGTCGCTGCCGGAAGCTGGATCCACTCGCATTCCGGCACTCAGTTAGAAACGGGCCTTGGTACAGGACACTTCCTCCGTGTCTGTTTGTCTTTGGTCTGTTTTTGTCTTTTTGTTGTTGTGTGATACGATGATTATGACAATAATGAACAAAGAAAATGGGGATAAAATATCACATAAAGATGATTATAATATCTTTACACAGTATGATATATGTAAAGTAATTATTACATAGGCCAACTTACGAACATATCAACTTACGCCCGGTCAAGGTCGTAACCAATCAAGGTCATAATTCGACAACTACCTGTAGTAACTGTCATCAGACACTTTTATCCGGCAAATCCACCTTCCGACACATTATTGCCTGTGACGGATTTAGCTCCATTATAAATGACTCTTTAATCCGAAAAACTTGCGTTCCGCATTCTGATTCCGACAGTTCATTTAGCCAACAGAATGTGATATTTCATTGTAAAATGACCTCGATAATCCGACAACACGAAAATGTTGACCATACACGAAAATGTGACCATACATACTGACACACGATGGATCCATTGCCTGTGGCTATCTCATAGCCAATCATAATCATTCTTGGCTAATTACAAACACAAATGTCACGGACTCGACATTCCGACATTCTCGTTTATCCGGCATATTATCATGTGACAAACCATGTCCGAATAACAGATTATCTCTGTATATAGCTGAAGGGTATGTGTTGATTATACCTAGTCTGTATGTTTAATCTGTGTTATCAGCCCCCAAAACGCCACCCTCAATGGTGAGCACATTGTAAACTTGAAACTCATTTTATTGCTAAACACGAAGTTGTTGGGGCGTTTTGAATTGTTTACATTAGCTAAATATCTATCTAAAACTGATTGTTATGGTGTCAACGTAATCTCAAAAGGCTTACCGTCGATTTCTAGATTATGCAGCGAGAAAACATCACAGAAGGTTGGGTTGGCATGGTCAAGGTACTTGTTCCTTGGACTTGGACAGGGAAAAGAACAAGAGGTAAGCGAATAGAAATGAAGATAACAATAATCTTAGATGAACTTCATTTACAGACCTATGGCTACGTATCATCATCAAGCTACTTCTATAACGAATTTTTGATTATGTTGATAGAGAACTGGTTAGATTTGTCACCTTTAACAAAAACGGAGATTGTTTCGGGAATTAAAAGAAAAGTTTATTATCGCAAATAATGAAATAATGTTTGGACAAATCTTCTCATACTTAATCTCATCTAACTACCTATCCATCCATCCATCCAGCTATCTATCTATCTATCTATCTATCTATCTATATATATATATATATATATATATATCTAGCTATTGGGTTGGTGTCATCGACAAATTCCGGGAATGTTTACTGTTTCTAATTAGTAATCATAGCAAATCATCCAAAATAATTGTTATTTTGAACTTATCCAAAGTTTCATAAACTAAAACCAACATAATGTTTACAAAGAGAGCTTTGCATATTTATGACTCAGACCAGCAGTTAATATGTAGCTTAAAGCCGTTGGTAATTTGTATGTTCGAACCTTGACCCTTCAATGTCGTTGTCTAATAGTCTACTAATTAGCAACAACGAGACCAATGATGCATGTGTAATGTCAAGTAACAATGATATATTTTGAATAAAACAATAATAATAATAACTACATATTACTACTACTACTACTACTATTACTACCAATAATAATAATAATTATTATTATTATTATTATTTTAATTATAATAATGCAGAATTAATAGAAATTGTCCAAATTGAATGTCGTACAATTAGTTTTAAATGATGGAGAGCCAAAGAAGCTCTTTTGAACAAGCGAGTTTTGATATCAGTTTAACTTTTCGGGATACGGCGGAAGTAAGGAAGTCCTTTACGTTTTGTGTACTTTATTCTGAGATAATAATATAATCGCAGAACCACCTCTGGATCACTTGTGGGCTGTCAATCATCCAACTCCGGGAGATAGTGAGGAAGACTGCGTCATCCTCGATGTGCAGCTTAGATACAAGATGGCAACTTATCCGTGTCACATGCGAGCGGGATACGTCTGTCAAGCTGGTAGGTTCATAATGACAATCTACAGGTAGTCGTCGACTTACGACCTACACAATTTACGACAGTTCCACGTTACGATTATACAGTATAATATACGTAAGGTCATTATAACACAGGCCGACTTACGACCAGGTCAACTTACGACAGGTCAAGATCGTAACCAATCAAGGTCGTAAGTCGACGACTACCTGTATACCAATATGAGTATAACATGGCTCGTATGTGGCTGTTCTAAAATGATATTTTCTATTGTCGTCTGCACGAGATCATCAACACTGAATAGCTAAACAAAATATATTTCTGCCCGGATGTGTACTTAAGGGAAGGGGCGTTACGTCATAAACTAGTCTGTTGGGATACAGAAATGTCAACATTTCAAAACAAACGAAGTTACAACAAAGTGAAATAACATCATACACCTTGAGGCTAGTTGATGCTGATTAATATCACTTTTGTGAAAGTACCACTTGGTCTCCAGGTACAAGATTTTAATTTAGAATGCAAAACAAGTTCTGGAACAGAATTATTTCGTGTTTAAATAATTCAATATGCCATGTTTCTTGTGCATAATTCTGTTTTCTATTATAAAATTAGCACATATCCCCAAAACGAAATCCAAAACTAATGTGATATGATCAACAAAATATGGTGCGGGTTTCAGTGACACTATACGTCAATCAACGTAAAAACATAGATCATTAGGCAAAACACCATAGATTGTTAGTTTCTAGGAATAGCCTTCTATAAGGAGAAAACACATAAAAAACACAATAAAACATAAACACATTAAACATAACATGCTTTCTAATAAAAAATAAAGCACGTTATGGTAACAGGGACCAGCCGATGGTACAGTGGTTACCTCCGAGTTATAGGTTCCAACCTGTGTTTGTAGGATTTCCCCGCAAGATAGTTGCCTTTCTGGCATCCATGCCACGTGTGACAAGTGCCAAATAAATAATAAAACATTAAATGGCATTGTGATAATTATATTAAATACAACAGAGAGGTACACAAAGAACAATAACACTGATTTACTTTGATCAACCTGATATTGATTGTCATTACTAATTAAGGTAGTTATTTATTAAATATTTATTTTCTATAAATATAGACAAGTTTGAGACAGGTTTGTATTTTTTCATAGACGCCCTAATTCCACACATTGTATCCTCTTTTGCCACTTGTGTCATTCAGACGTGGACACTTCGCTGTGTCAACGCGCCGCCGTCTACGTCACGGAAATCATTTACCACAATGGATCGTGCTACCTGTTCGTGGACGGATCACGTGACCAGTCCAAGAACGTCACGTGGTTCGAAGTAGCGCGCGGGTGCGCCGAATTGAGCTACGACTTCGATGGCCGATCGATAGCTCCTAACTCCGTAGCCCGCCCTGCGACCATCGACAGCCGGGAACTGTATGAAAAGATAGATAAAGCTAGTCCAGGTATGAGTCATGACATATCCCGATACTGGATCGGTCTAACTCGGGCTAGATGGATATCTTCCTCAGGTAAATTATCTATTCAGTTATTCGGTTATTAGATATGGAACATCACCGAGGAGTGACTGTCTGAGCCAATGTACTTGATATTGCGTGATGCTCGTTGTGAAGGATATAATTCGTGATGGAGTGAGTCATATGGCGAGTGAGTGGGTGAGTGAGTGAATGAGCGCGCGTGAATGGGTGAGTGAGTGAGTGAGTGAGTGAGTGAGTGAGTGAGTGAGTGAGTGAGTGAGTGACATAAGCGACTTCATCCCTGTTTTATTTTACTGATATTCATGTCTTAGAATGATTGACATGTCTCGTGACAGGTTTGATAATTGATCAATTCTTCCTCGGCGGCCAACAGGCCATACGATGCGTCACCATGGTAACCAGCGGAGGTCTCATACCAGTGTATAAATCGTACCAATGCGAGGCGGCATTTTATTACATCTGCCAGTTTGGTAAGTATTGTATATAGTATTTTTTTTAATTAATATATATATATATATATATATATATATTTATATATATTAATGTTTGTCTCGATTACTGGCTGTGATAAGTGTTCGTAATGTTACGATGAGACACTATGCTGAGTCACATGAGGTTATGTTTTTTTTTTGCAGATCTGATGAAGGTCGGGGATGTGCCCGTACCAACGGAATCACTACCAGATGGTGTGACCGAGACGTCAATACGGCTAAATATAACTACGACTAGACGAAAAAATGGAAAAACTACAGCAACAGTGTCTCAACCTGGCGGAAACAAGAAGACAACAACAGCAGCAACAACAACAACAACAACAACGACAATACCAGCTGCGATCATGTCCACTAGTACCATTAAGCCCGCAACTAAAACATCAACTACTACAATGAATAGTACTGCTAATATTACTACTACTATAAGTACTGCTTCTACGAGTACTACTAGTAGTAGTAGTACTACTACTACAGTTCCAGGCGTCAAAGTTAATGCTACTTCTAGCACAACGACGGTTATTCTTAGTACATTAAGCACATCTAGACGGTTAGATAAAGACGGCACAGCAGCGCCTCTACCGAATAATCCAGAACCATTAAGCCATCAGGATCCGGCTGACGTCACAACAAAAAGTAGCCCGGTCCACGACGCTACGTCGGACAGCTATAAGACGCCTAAACCGGAAATAGATAGTCCTCCAACGCCATCTTTAGTTCCAAAACCAATGACGACATCAACGCCATTAAAGCCCTGTACAAATTCCTTCCCATTAACCCTTAAAGTATACATCACTTCGCAGATACGTAACGCCAGCCACGCTCAGAAGGTAAACATGATCACGAACAACGTCACACAGCGAGTGACGTCATTATCCGATGACGTTTGTCTAAACATATCAGTGAGTACACTAGGAAAATCTCTTGACGAAATACGGTCTGGATCAGTTGTTAAGGGAATAGGATACACCATTTTTATGGTGTTCAATTACTGCGATTATAACAGCCTTCGGCTCTTTCGAGACTTAGAACGTGAATCCGGATCGTTCTGGATACTCGTCTGCTTCACTGGAATTCCGGTTCAGGACCAGGAAAAGGTCAAACCGATTCTTGGTAGATTCGACTCGGTTATGCAGGCCGATGATCCCAGAAAGCTGGATGACATCACAAGCGAGGTAACGAACCGTGTGTTAAATGAACAGTTACCTCCAGCGACATCTAGCGCCGTCACTGAAACGACTAACCAAGGCTCAGGTGGAGCCACAGTCAACTCGTCAACTAACCCGAAGTTTATCTTACTAGGTTAGACTTGGTGCACATAATTCCTTTGTCTTTTATCTGTCTGCATGTGTATGTATATCTCTGTCTGTGTGTGTGTGTGTGTGGACATACTGATCCGTCTATTTTCTATATATATATATATATATATATATATATATATAAACATATATTACCATGTCTGCATGCCCGTTCACTGCTGTTTCTATCTGTACCAGTTCACATATATATATATATATATATATATATATATTCTATTAGGCAGGTGTCTTTTTCTTGAAATATATATATTAATGCTAGCAATCTTCTAGTCACCTCGTCTAAACGACTACCACATGTCCTGTCCATATTAATACTCATAATGACTGGTATTGAGAAATACCATTCTGAATGACTATTTTCTTCACAAATTTCCTACACTAAATCTGCACGAAAATGTTAGCTTAATGTATCCCTCCGCACCAATATTTCACAGTTTCATCAAAATCTATCATGCATTGCGTTTAGCAGTTTATATTTAAATTATTTGATTATTCATTGAATTATTTTCACATATTTATTTTCTGGCTAGTAGCGTACAGCTGCATATTTCCAGAATCAACTTCAATCAACCTAACTGTATCGATTCCAGTAAATGTTCATCAATTAGCAGACACTCGCGCGTGTTTTCAACAATTGAAACACGTCCATATATATAAACAATTAAAGACTTACAATAAACTTAAATATTTAAAAGACATATAATCACATTGAAAAACCTTTTCCCGCCCCTGATGAAAATAGACACAACTACCTTTTACGATTACGTATGCCATATCGTGCCCCGAAAAAGTTTTTCGAATAAAGCACATTTTAAATTCGGCCATATTTGAAACGTTTCAAATATCCACCCAAATACTGACCTCAAATACTGTGCGTCCATTAGAAACTGAATGGTGAAATAATTTTGTTGACATCAACAATATCAACCGATATGGATGTATTGATGTGATACTATGTTTCGATGACAATCATGGAAATTATAGCACATTAACAGTGCACATTTTTAAATGGAAGGGCGCCTCCATGGTCTAGTTGGTAGCGCATTGAACCAGATCACTACCACCTGAGTTCGAACCTCGGCATGGGTATATCTGAAGGTTGTTTCATCTTTGACTTCGCTTCCTTACCTTTGGGAGTCGCTCGACCCATTTAGCTTACCATATGCACAAAAGTGGCTGTTAAACATCAATTATAACTAGAGTATACATTTACCTAAAGGCCACGTATTGGATTACTTATCCTGGGAGTACCAGAAGCAATGTACGATTTTTGTTTCACGGAAATTAAATATATTTTTTTCTTTTTTCGTTTCAGTAGCTGGACTGCCTTGTATTGTGATCTTGACCATCCTTGTAGTTATAGTTGTTCTTGTTGTTAGGAGGAAGGCTAAGTAAGACTGCTATACAACTCGTCTTTGAAATGAAAATAATTAATAACGATAATACTACCACTACTATTACTACTACTACTACTAGTAGTAGTAATAGTAGTAGTACTAATTATTATTATTATTAAAAATTATAATCATGAACTCTTAAAAACTTAATTATTTATAAAAAAAAACGAATTCAACAGTAAGTTTCAAACAACAGCTGTTATTAACTTTGCAGTATCATAATTATGGTTATTTAATTATTATTATTATTACTATTATCCCATACTTGTTTCTCTTCTGCAGTCGTCAGGCCGATGGTGCTGCCCTCTATCCAGGCTTAGCTGATTCGTACGAGAAGATATCGCGAGACAGCGTCAGCAGTCAATCTTCAGGACGCGATGAACATGAACAATCTGGAGCATTTTACTTACAAAATTCAACCGCCACACAGATAAATCCATTAAACTTGGACAATCCTGATCCGGAAGAATCACCAGCTGATAAATCAAATCCGGCGACGCCACCTATCGAAAAACCAAGCGAAGTGAAACTAGGATTACGGACACTAGAGCGTGTAAAAACTTCTTTCAAATCAGTCAAGAGACCGAAGAAATTTGTTCATTTCGCTTGGGACATAAAAAACGGAGCGAAAACAATAAATTCTGGAAGCAGACGTCCCCAGCGCTCGCTAACTTTGGATAGGAACTACAACGGCAGCGCACGAATCAAGAGGAGTAAAAAAGGCGTGGTAATACTAAACGCGCCGAAAGGTGGCGCCACTATCTACACGGAAAATACGCCTAATACACTGTTTTATAACTGTTGGACTGTACCAGCTAACGGGAAACAATAAACATACCGATTAATAGAAAATGACAATCAAACAATAACACAAAATATATTTTAATGGCATCAAGTAATATCATCTTATAGCAATATATTATAAATATTAATTTGTTTTAATCCAGGCATTTTGATTTTCACATATATATATATATATATATATATATATATATGCAGATTCAACAAAAGGATCATGGTCACTGTTCATTTTGTGTGTAGATATTTTAAAGGGTTAATTATTATTAGAACGTGTAAATGATATATTTTACTTATACATAATTTTATTATGCCTGTACATGTGCGTTAACGTTCCTTTATCAACATCCTCGTGCCAGGATACTGTACTCACCAATTATTACCGATATTATATAGCTGTAGATGATTAAAGCAAATTATCGATCACCCAAACATAATATATTATCCCCTTTTACATATTGTGACCGACGAATTTCTTCTGGATACCAAAGATGATATATAGAGAGCAGAACATTTTTTTTCTTTTTAAATTTAATAAATCGTTCCTAAATAACATATTGCCATGGTAACATTTCCTAAATAAATGTTTACAACAAGCGATCAATTTTCTCCTTGAACTTTGTTTCAAACTTGTGTCACTATCCGAGCAGGTTACGGTGACCGACGGGGTGTAAATGTATAAATAATAACACAGTTTCTGGATCGATGACGATCTTGATTTATTTACGTCGCGTTGTGCATTCTCCGTCTTTTGTTTGATCGAGTACGCCATCATTTCCCTCCATCGCCTAACTGGTAGCGCGGTTGGTCTCAGATCAATAACACCTGGTTTCAAACCCCGGCCAGGCTATGTCAGAAGGGTTGTTTCATCTTATATACTAGGTGTGACAATTGCCGAAATTAAACGAAGCACTCACTAATTACTAAATATATTTAATTTTAAACCAGAATTTCGTGATATATAAATCAGAATATTTATTATTTCGGTTTTATTACTAGATAGATTTCTAAAATAAAAACTGATCTTTTTTAGATTAGTATTGGTACTGTTACTACTACTACTGCTATTGCTACTACTACTACCACTACTATTACTAACACCACTATAGATACTACAACTCTAAATAGCTTCGATAATTAGCTTGGGGGGTAATGTGCTCCGGTGGCCTAGTGGTTAAGCACCCGGACCTTGGTACCAACGGTTACAGGTTCAAACCCCGCAAGGGGTCGAAACTTTTCCAGAGATTAATTTCTCGGCTCACAAAATCGTGGGTGGGTGACCACGTTAAATGGCGCTGCCATCTTCACTGAATTGCTTAAAATAAAGGGGGACGTTAAAGACCGCGGACGTAAAAACTCTGGCAGTGACTACCCTCAGGGTATTTCGGCTCCATCTTTCCGTACTGCTCCCCTGTGAGTGGTGGGGGAGGAGTTTTTCTCAACCACTCAAACATAGAGGCTGTGCTGAATAAGCGACAGCCTGGGGATTATCCCCGAACAACAAAACAAACATTAATCTAAACATTCTCACTACTGCCGTGATCTGCCTTGGGTGTTCTACTCCCAAACTCCACGGCTGCAGGTGATCTGACTTCGGTGTTCTACGCCCAAACTCCACGGCTGTAGGTGATCTGACTATGGTGTTCGACTCCCAAACTCCACGACTGTAGGTGATCTGAATTGGATTTTCTACTCCCAAACTCCACGGCTGTAGATGATCTGACTTTGATGTTCTACTCCCAAACTCCACGGCTGTAGGTGATCTGACTTGGGTGTTCTACTCCCAAACTCCACGACTGTAGGTGATCTGACTTGTGTGTTCTACTCCCAAACTCCACGGCTGTAGGTGATTCGCATTTTGTTTTTTACTTGGCGGCTTAGGGAGTGGTGAGACATTACACATGTCTCAGCAAGAAAAGTCGCCACTCTGGATTCAGTCCCCTGAAGAAACGTCCAGAGTTTGAATTCACGGTTCGAGATTCTCTGTGCCTGTGCCTTATTATACACAGCTAAAACACACACAGACACACACAAATACAGACACACACACACACACACACATCATCATCATCATCATCGGTGTCATCATCATCGGTGTCATCATCATCAATGTCATGACTTTGTCCAATCATAGCCACATTTAACTCTATACATATCAATTCCAGTATAATGTTATTTGGACTTTCGCCAAGACGAAATTCTAAATCTTATCTTCTACGGAATTTAAACAGAACGTAACTGCTTCCACTTCGTTATATACAATGTAACCAGAAATTGAAGGTTCATGTTTGTATAATTAGAAGTTTACAATTAAATTAAAGCATAACATCTAACAATTTATTTGGTAAATACTTAAACTCCAGTTTTTTAACGATTTATTCATCACGATAGCACTTGTTGCTGAAAGGTTCCTTATTTGGGCATATGAACCTATCATTAATTTTCACTATATTATATTTATATGAAAAAACGCATACACACACACAGAGAGAGAGAGAGAGAGAGAGAGTAATAATGCGGATTTTGTACACTCTCATGACAACTTGATCGTTATATGTCACAAAGTCTTCACCAATTTCCTTGTGTAAGACCATGTGACAAATGTATTTGAAATTCTGATTTGAATTACTGAGTCGTCCTCCGGGATTATTAAAAACCCTGGTTTAAATAAGACCCCATTGACACTCAGTAAGACAGAATTAAGAGGTAATAATTATATTTAAGTTTGAGTACGCTGTTAAGTCACTCCGCCATTTTGGCTCTAAACTGTAAAACAGTTCCCTTTTTGTTACATTCTAAGTTACGGGTTATCACAAGAAGTCGGGAAAATGGCCAACTATAAGAATATATATATAAACGAATGTCTCGTCGCACACGGAAATACGTTCGCTAGGGGGCAGCACTTTATGGTGGCTTTGTACGTTGACCTTTTAGGTCAATGGCGCTATATATATTCCCTTGGTTATATCAGTTCTAATGGTTCTCAATAACGTTTCTTTTTGATAAAAACACACACACGCACATACATAAACGTGCGTTTGTGATTGTTTGTGTGTTTGTTTGCTTGTTTATTTGTTTGTCCGTGTGTTTGCAAAATATTCCGACGAAAGAGTCATCAACTTCGGTGAATATGACTTTGGTTGGGATTACGATTTGGAACTGATTAACTATGATGACACTCAATAGTCATTAAAAAAGAATGTTTTTATTATTGTAAGGCTTTAGTTATATGAGTCGAAGGCCCAAATAGCCCTAAAAAGAAGCAAGCTTTAAAGTAGCGCGTCTTTAAAGCCTGTACGTCATAAACCATATTGTGTTTATATTATTATTTTTGTTAACTTTGGCAGCCACACTTAAATAAACCCATTAATATCTATTTATGACCAAAACATAGCGGCGACTGTTGTCATTCGGAATACGGGTAGGAAAACGCACCCACATCCATATTGATGTGCCCATAATGTCGTGTTATATTATATATATCACGCAATATAACTGTTCTAGCTCAGTCAATGTTAGAGACTGTCGGAGAGTGGTCACTACGACAGCTGTTACATTCTGTAATCGTTTCCCGGAAATGCGGGTCGGCGCCATTGTAAAACAGGCGCCGTAAAGGTCGTTCAATACAGGTGTCTCTGTGTAGTTAGAGCGAGTGTCTTCTTGGCATATTATGTTCATTTGTTGTCACCCTCGCCAGCCTCTAGTCACGGTGGCCAAACTGCTTCACGGCATTTTGGTTGGCGTGATTTGTGTTAGCGTTCGCTGGTGTTATACGCTATGTATTGCATGCGCTCAAATACCGCGTACATATATTTGCATGCATACCAACACACACACACACACACATACACACACACATATACACACACTATATATATATATATATATATATATATATATATATATATATATATATATATATATATGGTTTTATACATGCCTATAAATACATAGAGTGAGTGAGTGAGTGAGTGAGTGAGTGAGTGAGTGAGTGAGTGAGTGAGTGAGTGAGTGAGTGAGTGAGTATTAGAGTAACGAATACAATGTGTGATTGAGTGTTTTATAGAGTGAGAAAGTGAACAATTGATCATTGATTACGTGAGTGATATAGTGAGTGAATAAGTGATTAAGTAAGTAAATTGGTTAGCAATGGTCTGAGTGGCGGATAGACGGAGTGAACAAATATACCAGCAAGCGAACGAAGATGATTTATACGAATGACACAACCAACGATTAGCGCCTCGCGCTAAATCAGCCTTAGATTTGACTGAACATCGCGAAACATCACATTTCCGCTCTGAACCAATACACACATTATTCACATCGCCCAGAATGCTCTACTCTCAGAACACTACCCTGACGGTGATGTATTTATGCCTGTTGCTGAGGCTGACCGACTCTGGCGGCGGTGAGAGGGAAGCGAATAGTTAATGATCGTCCTTATAAACGCCGATAGACTTACTGCCATCTGGTAAAAAGGCTTTCATTCTCTGGATATAAACAAATATAAAGGTAGGTACCATGAGGCTGTCCAGTAGTCCATATTTCGCGATATCAATCCCACTGCGATATGTGATATACCCTTATAAGGTGAGGAAAGAGACGCGCTATATCACCGGATAGTTGTTTGTTTGAAGCAATATGGCTCCATATTGTCCAACCTTAGTTGATGACATTTCGTGTATGTGGTGTATATATAATGTTACTGTTGTGATGTTGTTTGAGACAGAGACAGAGATGTTTATAGGGCGGACGCTGCCCGTCTAACAGCCGCTTTAGGAATATTGGCCATTATGTTACCATGGAAACGGACGATGTTGCTATGTTCCGTTTTTCGGATGTTTGTTATTAAAGACAGTGTTTTGTTAATTGGTGCGAATTTTGAATAAGTTTAATAAATAGATACACATGTAGCGAGATAAATAGACAAACGTGTAGAGAGAGAGAGAGAGAGAGAGAGAGACAGAGACAGAGAGAGAGAAAGAGAGCGCATATTAATATATTTGTAGATAGCAATATTTTCAGTACTGGTGTATACATTGTATAATGTTTACATCTCTGTGTGTTTGTGCATGCACGCGCCCCCGTGCCTAAAAAGTGTCACACATTTAAAAAAAACATCATTCTTACGTCAACTGGACAATTCATCATGCGAAAGAGGACAGCATGGACATACTTTATTCAACGTAATATAAATATGCTGAGATCTCTTGGTGTTGTGTGCGTATGTGGGGTGGCCAGAACCCCCCCCCCCCCGCGATAAACACACAACTGCGCTTAGGTACACATACCACTCTCTCACATACCATCTCAACTATTACGCCAAATTAGCCGTGCTATCTTTATACCACCATCAACTAGCACAGCTAGGCCACAGATCATTAACACACCTAGTTACCTGGATCAGCCATTACAACACGCCATCCAGAGTAAATACTGTTATAAACCTGTTACTAAGCAACATAATTAATATAGACCTCGACCTATCTATTATCGCATTATTAGCACGAAAACAATATAATTAACAAATGTTAGAGGTGTAGCTAATTAGCAAAATGCGATTAATTAAACTAACCTGAAAGGTATATACTTCGATTAGGGTGTTTTATGTGAAAAATACAACCGGGAGAGTTCATAGACAACATTCACACACTTCCAGTTTCCAGGCCTGTTTACTACTGTTAGATAACAATAATTTATTCAAACTGAGTACATATTTACATTTAGTAAAGAAGATAAGAGTTATATATATATTAAACTAATTAAACAAATTTAAATAATATAAATATAGTCACGTGGTTTTATGTTTTGTTTTTATTACTTCTAAAAATTATATAAAAACATTTGACAAAATTTTTAAGATGAAGATATTTTAATGTGAAAATATTAAACACACAAATGACCCTTCAGCACTAAGGATTTTTACGTGGAATAATGTTAGAAAGTTACCAACTAGTATTGTAATTGATTAATTATTACTGATTAACAATGTTTATCCTTGTTGGTGATATAATGTGAGAAAGATACCGTATGTTGACTGACCCAGAGCAAGATAAATAAGAATTTTAATTTGCTCAAGAACACTGATATTGTAATGGTGAGTTTATTAAATACTTTACCCTTTCGTGGAGGTTGTGAGGTGTAATTTCTTCTCTAAGAACCTACTTTTGTCAAGATACTAGGCGCTTTAATTTAGATCCCACCACACCTAACTGCATATACTTACGGACGCTAAATTAAGCGTGAATGAACGTTCCCTTAGTGATGAACGGAAACGTATGAGGATTAGCTGTTAGGTTCGAGTAAATCATAATATTTACTCAGGTTTGAGACGATATATCGTTCTAATCCAGTAATAATCCATTGCGCAGTATTGCTACTTTGTTTATATTTTAGTTAAATCGCTTCAGTGAGTCCATACTGAGTTAGTGTACATTCTTTTGTGTGAACAAACTGTGATGTTTGTTAACACGCTGAGGGTATATAAAAGGCTTAACTTTTCACTTAGGTTAGAGAAGAACTTCGACGCCAGACCAGTCGGACGTGTATTGATACATGGTTCATATAGATAGGATTTATTTAGTTATTCGAACCCAGAATAAAGCTGAGGTTAGCATCTGAGGTGTCGAAATGTTTTATATACAGGTTTCTTTTGGACCACAGAAAATTACTGTTGAATGTAAACTGTGGTGTCAAAATAGTTTATGATATGTATGTAGCAAGTCACCATTGAACCACACGCACGTGTTGTTTGTTGCGAGCCGTGGTATCAAATGGTATGTTTTTACGTGCTTCCGCTTTTTGTACGTAGCCTGCATGTAGCCGCTTTCCTGTGGGTGTGACATATTTGTCGCGTACGAAAAGCGAATTAGCTGGTTCCCACAGGCTGATGAGTAGACCAGACACATGCTTAGGTATACGCACACATCTATCAATATGTGGAAGTATGGAACATTTTATTTTTAGATAAATGTATGTATAGTTGTATTTGTATTTAGATTTATGGAGGTAGGTCTCGAAGGGTGTTTAGATATGTTGATGCTCTGTGCCTGTTGCCTCTTTATATGTACCCTAAAACACACACACACACACACACACACACACACACACACACACACACACACACACACACACACACACACACACACATTATATATATATATATATATATATATGGGTTAGTCAGTGATCAGGAACAAGCCTCAGTCTGTTTATTAAAATATTAGTAGTGTGGTTAGTCACAAACTTCTAACACCAGGTTTCGGGCGCCTCCGTGGTCTAGCGGTAGTGTGCTGGACCAAAGATTAAGAAGACTGTTATTATGACTTTTACACTGACTATTTCATGTCTGGTGACAGTATAGTAATATTAAGAAGACTGTTATTCTGACCTTTACTCTGACTGTATCAGGTCAGATGAAGAGTATTGTAACACTAAGGAGACTGCTATTCTGACCTTTATCCTGACTATATAAGACCTACTAAGACCATGATAACATTAAGAATACTGTTATTTTGACCTTTAATCTGACTGTATCAGGACAGATGACAGTATAGTAATATTAAGAAGACTGTTATTCTGAATCATTTACAGATGGTAATTAAATTTAAGGTCATGACCTCTGGTAGACCAAATGGTATAATAAATTAATGACTGCATGGTGTCACTTCTATACAATTAGTAATTATTTGCATAATTTATGCAGTCTTAATAGAAACAGCTTTGTTAATCTCTCTCTCTCTCTCTCTCTCTCTTGCTCTCTGTGTGTCTGTCCGTCTATCTCTATCTATCTATCTATCTATCTATCTATCTATCTTAACACACACACACACACACACATATATATATATATATATATTTATATACATATATATATTCATATACACAATATTTGTACAAATATTACTAATAATAATTTCAGTTATGATATTCTAATATAGTTGTTTCTGATATAAGGTGACCTTATGATGATGTGTAAATAGCCAAATATAATGCTATCATTGTTTATTGAATGGTCAGGTAATTAGTATTTCATGTACACAGGTTTCTTTATCATAGACCACTTTCAGTGCACAGAGGTCAGGTCAAGAAGTGGAACTCCTGGTAAACAGTTGTTAGTACTTCCTACATGGATCACGTTTAAGATTTAATGTGTGGATATTTGGGATGTGAGAGACAGTGAGCCAGACATTGTTCTTTTTTCCACTTCTCGTTCTTATTCTCTCTCTCCCTCTCTCGCTCTCTCTCTCTCTGTGTGTGTGTGTGTTTGAGAGAGAGAGATCAGATTCAAAACATTTTATACTCTAGCTTGTACTAATAATTTAGCATCTTTTATTTCTGTGGATTTAGTATGGACCTGTACAATGTATCACTAGGCCAAACCCCCCATTGAGTATACATCAGACACATGTAGATAACAAGTTTATAGCATGCGACTTTACAACTAAACTGTCATGACCCCATATATGTGTGTGTGTGTATGTGTGTGTGTGTGTGTGAATGAACACCCGATAAGAGCTGCTAACACACATCTCTGTGATTTTAATCACATAACCTGTAATCACTTATTTCCTTTGTTCCCTTTAATGGGTTCATTACCTGTCAGAATACATTACCTCCACAATTATCTCATTATTGGCTTATAAGCTTATGACCTATCATTATATAGAGAAAGGAAAACAGGTTACCTCAAACATTAGTTCTCTGTGATATATATATATATATATATATATATATATATAGGCGTGTCCTTTGTTAACAATATATTGCTAACTTCAAGCACTTCACCTTGACATCACTCTGTATAGATGTTATTAATAATGACTACAGGATGTTACCTGCCATAGCTAGAAGGCATTAATGGGCTACAACACTCCCTGTAGTGGAGTACTTTATCGGCTTGTGTGCTATGTATGTCTATTGTATAATACGCGCACGCACGCACGCACACTGATGAGTATACCAGAGATATATAGGTATGGGTATGTATAGATGTGTGGCGGTGTACCTTTTGATATGCTTAAATTCATCTCTGAATTGCTTTAATTGTGTATAGATTAATGGAGGTATGGCTTTAAAATGATGTAATATGTTTTGATGTTCTGAGCCAGTGACATCATATGATATATATATATATATATATATATATATATATATATATATATATAAACACACACATGCACAAACACACAAACACACAGACACACACATACATTATATATATATATATATATATATATATATATGGTTACCACAACTGGGTGACTTATCAGGATATCCTCCCATCTCAGAGTTAACTTTGGTATGTCTAATAAACATTATTAATAAAACGTTTGTTATTAAGAGTAAATAATTGAAGAACAATTTGTTTTTAAATTAAAAACCTCTTAAGACATTCTTTGGTACATCCTTAAAAGGTCTTAAAATAGAGATAAAAAATGTATAAATAAGTTTCAATAACTACATTTAACACATTTACAATAAGAATGTTGTTTCTTCACACCTGATATGTTTTATTGTCATTAGTAATTATTTTGACTAAGGTGATGATAGTCTAGAATTTGATATTTATTAATAGACGTGATGTTTAGAAGCAGGTGTCGTCATTGCGTGGTGTTTAGTTTATAAGGAGCCCCATTTTGTGTGTGACCTATTTGAACCGCAACAAAGAAAGCCTTGACTTAGGAATAATTTATTGGCCCGGAATTTATAAATTCTCAGGCACTTCACATAGCTCTTTGTCTCTCTCTCTCTCTCTCTCTCTATCGCACACACACACACACACACACACACAACAGACAGACAGACAGATATTTTTTGTTGGATTCGGGAATTGTGAAGAAAATAAGCAAACAATTTGGTTATAAATATTTGGGCCCGTTTTAGGTCAAAAGAGAATCTAAATTTGTAGATGTGTGAAGATGGTTTTTGATTTCTCCAAACAAGCAACCGGTGTGTGCGTGCGTGCGTGCGTGCGTGCGCGTGTGTGTCTGTGTGATAGCTGGTTAGTGACATTGAACTGAGAACCATTTATGATTGTATTTCAGCATCGTATCATCATATCACTGAGCTACCATAAGTCATTCTACAAATTATTGATAACATACGGTAATATGGTAGAAAAACTATTTTGGATATATTAGTATATGTTTTTTTTTTAATTCTTCCATGATATAAAGCAACTTAATTCAGTCTCTGACTCTATGTGCGTTTTACGAGTATTTCATGAAGATTAGTTCGCAGTCCAATTATACTTTAAGTGTTTACGTTATTATACACTTATGGTTTCAGATGACAAAGGTCGGAATATTGTGGCTGTGGCGATGGAGTATTATATTATATATTTAAAGAAAAAACTACTTGACTGGGCAATTTATCTGTTAGTGGATGAGGTGGACGGGTGGGCATGTAGATAAAGTATGGTTGGTCCACTCAGTGGCTCAGTCAATATAGTGTGGGCGTCAATGTATGTACTGTTTTGTTGGCCATCAAACATAGTTTCGTGTTCTAGTTGTGTGAGGTTACTGTAACATCAACATAGATCATCGATGTATAGTGCGCGTCATTAGTAGACAGCTAAAAGTGGCGCATCTGCTCAGTGAGTTGAGCATTGTTTTAAATTGTATAGGTGATCATGAGGGGTCACTGGGTGTCAACTACTAGATCCACCTGATCCTGAACCAGTTCTACAACGAATTGATAATTAGATGGCACAGTATACAAATCACAGATTATAAACAATGTGATGACTTTAAATTTAGATCAATATATTACCATATCTTATATTAATATATAATAAAAATTTTAGCAAACAATTGATTTTAATCATCCATCAGGATATGTTAGTCTGATGATCAATTTGTTGCGTTCCGGATAGGAGTGGTGTTGAGACTTAAAATATAATCTTTAAAGGGAGAGCTCTTACGCATGCTCAGTGATTTATTTAGCCTCGTAACGGTCACATCCGGGAAACACGGCTGAGGATATTAGATTGTATTAATCTCTGGTAATATCGTGATATAAGAAAATCAGCACATTTGTTTTTAAATTAAATAATTTCTTATGATTAATAAAACCTCACAGGAATTTTCTTTTCGTATCTGCTGAATGATAATGCCATCACGTGATGGCTGCATCAATCCCAGAGCATGTTTATTTAAGCTGCTATTGTTACCTTAAGACCATAATGAATTAATTTTAAGTTTACCATAAGGCTTCCTTTTCCCAACAAACATAGAAATAATGTGATGGGAAATAGTTCAAACCTAAAAGCTGTGATTGACTTTTCTACAGGAATACCTTGTCAATGATGAGAGTAGCCGTTGAAAAAGTAGGAAAGGATAATGATGATGATTGATGTTTTACGGCCACTTTTGTGTAGATCGTAATGAAGTGAAGTCAAAGATGAAATGCCCTTCAGATATGCCCACGCCGAGATTCGATATTAGGTGGTAGTGATTTGTGATCCAACGCGCTATCAGTTACACCACGTAAGCCCCCTGAAGTAGGAAAGGAAATTGCGGAGTGAAGTGAATCACATCCCCTGGGGGTGTCGGGGGGAAAGGTTTTGTGCCTTTTAGGACAATCTGGGAGTACTTGAATGGGGATAAAATATGCCCCTTGGAAGAGAACTATTATTTTCTGCTCTGGAAAACTCTCATCCCTGACTTCAGATATATATATATATATATATATATATATATAGACACACCCATAATTGATATGTTTCGTGTTATTAATGCGATCTAATCAGAAATCCAGTGTTTAATTATTGGAATTAAAAAGTCTTAATGCAACCTTAATTGATGACCAAATTGGGCAAAAGGAATATTGTTAAGTACGCACCTAGACTGGCTCTTGATGATCATACTGAATTTGGGCAGTTATCGGAGGAGTAAACATTTGTGTGAGTCAGTGGGTGGGTGAGTGAGTGTTTTGTTTATACCCGACACTTGTTAAAACTGGAAAACAGGTCTGAAGGCTAACTCCCTAGGGAAATGAGACGACCCAAAAACATGGACAACTCTAAGAGTTGAACCCCGGTATGAAGATATGTAGTGCAAAACACTACCAACTGCGGTACAACGTGTCCTCAGAAATCAAATGCGCATCGCATAAGTTTCGTAAAATATTCTATAAAATAGACAGTGTTGCCATTTCAGCACACACACGCACGAAATTCAATTCAATCAATTTATTTCAGAATATAAAAGTCCAGATACATATCATATTCCATATACAAAAGAAACCTGCGTACGTAACCAATAATTCTATCATAAGCTCGTTCAATCACACTCTCTACACACACGCAGACACGCATTAATACAAACGGCAAGGCAAGCCTTTCACAATCCGCGCATTACCGAGGTCTGTAAAAGTACCCGAGTTCACATTCCAACGTGTGTTCGGAGTTAAAATAAATTTACTTCACCGCTTCAGCCGGATCAGAGTTCGGTGTAAACAAACAACAGATCGTAGTACGGCGTCGTTCATCTGAGAGCCAACTCTAAATATAGAAATTAGCAAATAAACAAACAATTTGTAAATTGTTCGTCAAAAACCTTGAACGTGAAATGTAATATGGAATTCGGAGTACCGGAGCGATCCGGAAGAACACTGGATCTAAGGTGAAAAAGAAACATGTTGGTGTGTGTGTATGCGTGTATGTATTTTAGCAGTCGATGATTATAGCATATGAACGATTCATCAGGATAATTTTACCGGCCACAGATTTATTATGCTCAGAGATAAAAGTCAGTGAATATGCAGTGAGTGAGTATAACATCTGGACAATTCATCAGGAGAATGATAACTGACCACAGACTTATAATGCTCAAAGATAAAATGTGTATGTGTGTGTGTGTATTTCAAAAGTGGACGAAAAGACACTGATTGGTATAATTAATATGCATCACCTTATAATTTAAAGCATTGTGCATGGAAATTGATGTAGCCAATGCTATCCCTGATAATTGGATGTGCTGATGGTTCTGTGACATCCTTTTGATGTTATCAATCATCGTTTCTGCCATGTCCACTGACTCGGTGTTGATTCTATGGAATGTTAATTAGAAGCCTGTCAGTAATTTATCCAACACAGTCCTTTGTCACGGTGATGTATCATCAATGTGTGTATTGTGTTTGTTTAAACAGCTAGCTATATATGGTTGTATCGTTGGTAATACACACACACAAACAAACAAACACGCACGCACACGCACACACACGCACACACACACACACATATATATATATATATATATATATAAGGGCACGATGAGACTCCGGTGGCCTAGCGGTTAAGCACCCGGCACTTGGTGCCAACGGTCGCAGGTTCGAACCCCGTAAGAGGTCGAAACTTTTCCAGGGATTAATTTCTCGGCTCACTACATCGTGGGTGGCTGACCACGTTAAATGGCGCTGCCGTCTCCACTGAATTATTTAAAATAAAGGGGGACGTTAAAAAACCCATGAGGACGTAAAACACTCTGGCAGTGACCACCCTCAGGGTATTTCGGCTCCATCTTTCCGTACTGCTACCCTCTGAGTGGTGGGGGAGGAGGTTTCTCAACCACTCCAACATAGAGGCTGTGCTGATTAAGAGACAGCCTGGAGATTCTCCCCGAACAACAAAACCAACCATGAGACTTCAGTGAAGTTGATATGAGGTTATGAGGAAGCAATGAAATAGTTACAGCCTTTCAAATTTGGTGAATATGTGCGAGAGTGTGTGTGTGTGTGTGTTGTGTGTGTGTGTGTGTGTGTTGTGTGTGTGTGTCTGTAGCCTTTCATGATAATCATCTGCCTTAAACAACCATGTGCGCTGAAAGTTCACTAAAACTTGGTCCCTTTGATACAACTACCAAATCTGCCCACCTTTTCCTAAGAACCTGTCTTCAAAGACCACCTGTCTAAGGCTCATCAATGATGTGTTTAATGTAGGCCTCATCACTGGATGTTTATGGTGTATTTTTGTTTATGTTAATTTCAGATGAACGCTCGACATTATGCGTAATTGTTATATTTCATGCTTATATCAAAGGACAACTTTAAATATTCATAACTATTATAGATGAATTATTACCTGTATAACCTGTATAACCTGGGATGTGTATATTAGGGTATCCGGACATTTAGCCAACGGACATTTAGCCAACGGACATTTAGCCAATATTTGCAGGGGGGGGGACATTTAGCCAACATTCAAAATGTTTGATTATGTTTATGTGAGTTTTCATAAATATAGTTGTTTCAATAAATACATTCTTTATTTCTGACATGTCCTGGATTCGGAAAGAGGAATATGTTATATCTTTACACTTTTGTAGAATTAAGGACGTGTGTGTTAGAGTTATATATTATATTGTTGCATTTTTGTAGAACTAAGGATGCGTGTACTAGAGTTCTATGTTATATTATTACACTGTTCATTCCATAAAACTATTTTGATAATGTATATTTAATGAAGCACCCTTACTAGCAGAAGCCATTCAAAGGTTCGATATAGTGATATCCGAAATAATGTGTCTGTAAAAACACTGAAAGAGATTTAAAGGTAATTATTATTTATCTGTGTAAAGGTTTTTTTTTGAAAGAATTTTAAAGAGATTTTGTTCATCAGATCCAGATTATTATCCATTCAATAATTCCTATCTAAGATCTGATGTACCCTGTATGATTTGTGCTGCTTAAACAATGGCGTAATATAGGGGCAGGGGGAGGATAGAACATCATAGTGAATAGAGTGTTGTGCTGCAAGCCTACCGTTCTTGCTTCAAACCCCACTGAAATCTGTAATTAGGGCACTGTCATAATATTATCATCTCATCTGATGATAGCGAGAATCATTGTTATAAAAATATTGTAATCCGGTTATTTACAAAATGATCTCTGCTGTTAAGTATAATGATTGTTTACCTCTACCTGTCAGATCAATTCTATTAAGTATAATGATTGTTTACATCTACCTGTCAGATCAATTCTATTAAGTATAACTATTGTTTACCTCTACCTGTCAGATCAATTCTATTAAGTATAATGATTGTTTACATCTACCTGTCAGATCAATTCTATTAAGTATAACAATTGTTTACCTCTACCTGTCAGATCAATTCTATTAAGTATAATGATTGTTTACATCTACCTGTCAGATCAATTCTATTAAGTATAACAATTGTTTACCTCTACCTGTCAGATCAATTCTATTAAGTATAATGATTGTTTACATCTACCTGTCAGATCTCTGCTGTTAGGTATAACCATTGTTTACCTCTACCTGTCAGATCAATTCTATTAAGTATAATGATTGTTTACATCTACCTGTCAGATCAATTCTATTAAGTATAACAATTGTTTACCTCTACCTGTCAGATCAATTCTATTAAGTATAATGATTGTTTACATCTACCTGTCAGATCAATTCTATTAAGTATGACAATTGTTTACCTCTACCTGTCAGATCAATTCTATTAAGTATAATGATTGTTTACATCTACCTGTCAGATCTCTGTTGTTAGGTATAACCATTGTTTACCTCTACCTGTCAGATCAATTCTATTAAGTATAATGATTGTTTACATCTACCTGTCAGATCTCTGCTGTTAGGTATAACCATTGTTTACCTCTACCTGTCAGATCAATTCTATTAAGTATAATGATTGTTTACATCTACCTGTCAGATCTCTGCTGTTAGGTATAACCATTGTTAACTATCTATCATGTTATGTTCTGGCTATCTTTTTCATCACAAATTTGATTTATATGAAGAATATACAATATGACATGTTCTAGAATTTTAAAGACAACATAGACAAATCAATCAAAATATGAAATATTCGAGAATATTCATATTATGAAATAGTGAGCAGATTCACATGAATGATGAAGAATTCATTATTTTTACTTCACAGCTTATGTGCTATTATTATGTCCAGAATAACTGCCATCATTTAATGATCTGAGATTATTAAACATAAAACAAGCTGAAATTTTATTTGCTTTTAGATCAGGTTATATACAGGAAAGGATGGACTTGTTTTAGGGCTATTTCTAGGAAATAATGTGGACATTTGGAATTTTTTTTATTTATATTGAGTATCAAGGAGAAGAAAACTTTGATAAATTAACATACAGCAAAAACCCCTTTAGGTGATTGTAGTTTGAACTCTGGTTGTCAATTTTGTTCAAAGACATTTTAGTATTTAGTCGTTTGTCCAGATTGATGATGATACAACATTAGCCAGAACGATAATAATAATAATTTAATTGGGCATGCTTACTAACAGGAATTGTAAAGATGAATCAAGAAGAACAATGATGTCACTAGACTTTACAACTTTATACACTCGATGGAGACAAAAGACAGAATCTTAAAACAAATCACTTCCTATGCCGACTCTATCTAAACTATAAGCTATGATTCATATTGGGATTTTTATCCTTGATGTTGATATAAATATGTTACTCATGAGCAGTGTTAGATAGCTTCCACCCCCAACTCTCCACCTCCGCTCCACCTTTGGTATTCTGTGGCAAACACGAGTCGCAGTGATTCATTGTCTGTGTGATGCAATGGGCTGTTCTTCTCCAAGCACAGTTCTGATGGCCATGTGACATTTTGAAGGATTCCCCCACAAATACACCTCACTGCTTTAAAGAAATATTAGTCAGAGTCGGTTCATGATAAAACTAGTCAGCAGTATTTCTCAATAATAGTACATACTCCTAGAATGTCTCATCCATGTTTGTTACACAGAATGCTTGTGCTATGTCTATACAGTAACTTTCCAGTCTTCAAAGGGGCCATGTTTATTTTGAGTCACATGACAATAGTTTGGGGGAAATTGATAATCAAAATATCCTTCATCATTCAGTCGAATGGTTTTTTTTTCTTCAAAATGCGAGTCATACAACTGTGGTACTTGATTGGCTTGTGTTTTCACACCGTATGAATAATATTTAACATGATGCATCTAAAATTGCATTGAATTCAAATAATATAAGTATAGCGCGATAAAGAAAAACACCAGCAAGGAAATATTTAGTTGCATTGTTAAATTCTCCCCCCGAAACTTTTTATGAAACAACATCCACACCCACTCACATTCACACACACTCACACACACATTGAAATATACACACACAGACTCTTAAATATGAGGATCCTGATAAAACCATTATATAATTTGTGACTATATGATAACTCGATCAGTGTTATATATAATAATAAGAATAATAATAATAATAATAATGTAGATTTAATAAAGCATCCGTACTGGCAGCAGCTAATATACATTGTTGTAATATGAGTTAAATTCCTTGATGTTATCTCAAACTCACCTAGTATCACCTGAGATAGGATCTGACTGAGAAGATCTGATATTTGGTCTATATGATGGGGACACTGTAGGATCATCATCCAGATGTTCAGATGTCACTGTCACGTTTATAAATAGATAATAAAACACAAATATGCTGTCTTACAGGCACCTAATGTAGTTTTTCAATAACTGTTATTATGATATGACAATTTTGAAAACAAAATAATTACTCCTACACTGGATTAAACAAGAAATGGTGGACCCAGGATATGTCTTGGTACTGACAGAAACAGGTCCGCCTGTTAGTTCAGCTGTTATTGTGATATAGAAAACATTTGAATGGTATTCAGTTAGAGAAATAACATTGGCTGTTTATTAATATGTAAAGCAAATGTTATATTAGTAATAATAATAATAATAATTGTTGGTTGTCTGTTTTCTTTCACATAATCAATGAGTTATACTTATTTGATAAAGATGATAGTAATAATAACAATTTGTTTATTATTATTATTATTATTAAGTGTAGTAGTAGTACAACCAATTGTACTAATACTCAATTACTATTACTAGTGATAGTATCAGTATTTGTAATACTAATAGTGATAAATTTGCAAACAGGAGCCTTCCAAAAGTGCTATGTACTGACATTACGTACTATCATTTGGTAAGTATCCAGTATTAGGGAATAAAGTATATATTCTAGTTATTTATAGATTGTAGAAGACACTAATAGTAGTGATAGTAGTAGTAATAGTAGTAGTAGTAGTAACAACAACCGTAAATAGCGATACATTACAGAGCATTAGTCACCTAGAGAGATATTAATTTACTGGATGATGGGTACTTGACCAAATATAGAGTAACATGACATCGGCCAGATGGCGCTAAGGATGCTGGGATCGGGATATATATATATATATATATATATATATATATATATAAGAGAGAGAGAGAGAGAGAGAGCTATGACGTCATGTCTGGCCCATCTACAATAAGTCAGGCGATATAAACGTTGAGCCAGCGCAGAGCTCCATGGTTCTACATCATCCCTATAGCTGGTTTATCCCGCCAGTAACATAATTATCAGTCCGTGTGACACCTCTCAGTAATGTTTACCTCATCCCATTTCCCTGGTAGATCTTCGAGTCTCTGGAGGCTAACCTAGACCGGATCCGGTATTATTTATGAGTGAGCGCGCTCCATGCAGATATGTTAATGAACGCATACATAATATGAAATTACCAGGATGTCCATTTCACTCATTTTACTGATCTGTGATCCCGAAACAGTTATTGTCCATGAAAGTGTGAACACTTTATGATGATGATGATAATCACCCAGATAGATTGATGTTGTATAGATTTATTTTGCATTCTTCCTCCATAAATTAGGCTAGGTCAAACATAAAATTAACCTGGCATTATAAAACACAATTATTACAGTTAACAGTTATTGACATAAATAAATATAAAACAAATTATAAGGTGCAAATTAAAATATGAAAAGTAATGCTTCTATCATGAATGTGTTTTTATTATTATTGTTAAATAATTATTTATATTATAAAATGTTCATATATGGTTCTATTGTTCTTCTCCAATGGGCTATGACAACAAGACAAATGATGGGACGAGAATGTCACAGTAGCTGCTGTTGGGGCATCTTTGATAGTCTGCCCAGTTAACATTCCCATGTGTGATGGTAATATAAAATTGAACTACGTCGTGACTTGGACGAAACCATACAAATATCCTGTTTTTGATCCGTTTGTTCCAGTTTCTGGTTCATATTCGTGTTTGTGGAGAGCATTTCCTTCGGGAATCGCTCTCAGTTGTATGTCTCAGGTGTGACCGGAGCCGAGTCGTAATAACCCAACAACAACAATATTAACAACAACAACAACAACGATAACACTAAATCCACCGTTCGATCTGCTCGTCTGTTCCATGCTTGTTAATTACGTGCCCCACGGAGAAGTTTGATTTTATATTGTCACTTACAGACAGATATTGCAAATCGCATTCCGATTGGCGAGGTCCCTAAATCCACTCCCCACTCCCCAAATCCCCTCGATCCGGTGCTGGTAAGAACCCTTCCCGGGGGTTGTGGGATGAGCTCTATACTGACTTCGTAATAGTCCGGCCCTTTACAGCCATGATGGGTTATAGCTGAGGACAATATTGTTCCAGTAGAGGCTCAGACTGTGTGTGTGTGTGTGTGCGTCGGGTTGTGGGGTTCCGCGAGTCTGAAAAGGCGAGCCTTGATGTTATTGATTCTCCCTTGGCCCGCTGTCCTGCCGCCGTCCTCCCGTAGTACGGCTGTCTGCCGTATACCAATATCGATTTGTCCACCGTCAGATGTCTGTTGGAAGATAGACTGATACGATTGACATTTTACTCTAATATTTCTAGGTCGACAACATTGGTCTGTTGTCTCTCGCTCTCTGTTGGCGCGTGTCTGGAATACTGTACCGTCACGGGGTGTATCTGAGTCGGCAGAATTATATCCCTATCTCCCCCGGATAGTGGCTGTACTCTTCTGGAGACGTCAACGTACACAAACCACCTACGAGCTAGCAACGTCTGGCCGGGATAAGCTCCGCTAAAATGGCCGATGTTGTTGTTAACGCCGACAAGATTCAGAATGATAGCTCTCAAGGTAAGTGATGGCTAATCCGTGTACGCATTATGTTATGCGTATCGGAAGAAGTACCACCGTTATCCATTCGAATATGATTAGCTAAATATGTACAGTGGAGACTTGTTATAATACGGTGTGCGACCCCGCGCACACACATGTGTGGTTTAGTGAATGACCGCGTATATCGAAGGCAATGAATGTCGCTGAAGAAACTGTATTCACTGTCGGGGCAGAGGTAGGCTACATTTTAGATGAGGCATCACTCAGCAGAAATCATCAGTGTTGTGAATTTAGCTAAACATCGTAGGCCTTAGCACCGTGTGGGGTCTTTAAGCCCATAGACCCGCTACTGCTTTGTTGCGTCTTGCTGGGTCCAGAAAAGCTAGAATTTTTCTATTTCATGATTGAATGAACAATAGCCAAAATGTTTAGCCCACAACTCTATTAAATTTACTATACCAATATATATATATATATATATATATATATATATATATATATAAGCGAATATGTGTCTGTTTGTTTGTTTGTTTGTTTATTTGTTTGTTTGTACATCTCGGTGTTCGTAAACAATCTGATCAAAGAGTCTTAAACATCTGTGAATATGATATTAGATGGGTCTATAATTGGGACTATGATGTTTCATTCTTTTAAATAAATATTTTTATTATTCTAAAGCCTTAGTTATATTTATAGCCTTTAAAGTCCACGCATAACGTGAGTTTAAGCGCGCGTGGTTTTTGTATGAATTATTTAATATAATTCATTATTTAACAAGAGATCGTCATCATTGTGATCACAAAGTTCCTGATATTCGCCTTTTCACCAAATGTTCTCCAGTCTGTGTTTATAGCACTGAATAAATGTATCAATGTAGAGGCTACATCAATAATGTGATAGAGCTAACCGTAAAAGTAGGACAGATGGAGCCACCTCTATTATAGTAGCATTAGTTGATATTGACGTGTGGATATTAATTAGATTACTGTAATTCTATTGATTATTCCGAGTGGGAACACACACGCACACACACTCGCGCGCGCGCACGCATACACACGTACATGTTATGATGCTGTCAGTATTGTTCTTGTTCAAACATTCACTACAGGATGTTTACATATTATGTGTGTGTTTATCTTGTCATTGTTATTGTTAATGTGGTTTGCGGAGATTGGCAGATAGGATTGGACTGAATATTTTCAAGTTGATTTATAATAATTAGGGGCAGCCTATTAAATCTTTGTTATTATTATTATTATAGTAAAGAAACATATGACAATACAATCAAGTGCATTTGTATAATGGGGCTAGATCCTTGTGTTATGGGGGTAGGGTGGATAGGAGAACTCATATACAACTCCCACACACATTTACCGTTATTCATCCCTCACCCTACATCGACCTAACTCCTTATCTTTATATACAGAGAAGTAGCAACCCACACGCACACAAACACAAACATACAGATGGATACACACACACGCACACTTTTCATACATTATGTTAAGGCAATATCAGACTTTTCATATTGAAAATATATATATATATATATATATATATATATATATATATATATACTGACGTAATCAATGTGATATAAATATATAATTTTCATATTTACATGATAAATCATCTTTGAGAGATTTAATTATATTTCTGACAGGTATTCCCCTCTATATTATCCTCTGTCTGTCTCCCTGACCACCCCCTCTTCCTCTCTCTCTCTCTCTCTCTCTCTCTCTCTCTCTATATATATATATATATATATATATATATAATGATGTTTGATTTATATAGCATCACATTCAGCTGTAATGTTCTGGGATGCTTTTACATGATTATTATTATCCCTGTCTCAGACCTGCTCATATGCAGCTCACACTTCAACTCCCAAAGGAGCATGCAATGCATTCTGCCACTTTAGGCACATAGCGTTGTTCGGACACAAAGTCATTACGTCCTGTCAGGTTATCACTTCAGGCCGTGTGAACCAGTCGCCATATGACAGCACTGGAGTCTTGAACCCATGACACTTCGGCTATGAGTTCTTTGCTCTGTGTGTCCCCCATATATATACATAATATTGTTAACGTCACACATTACTGGGGTTACACAATTTTGACACCAGTCTGTATATATAATTCTTAATATGGCAGAGATATATGGCCGAAATGGCCATTTTTAACGTGGCTGGCAACCTCAAATGAGGAAGACGCATATGTCCTGTAATATAAAGTTTCCCGCCCCAGAGACTAATTCTAAATAAATTTAGATGTAAAACTCCTCCTACTTTAGTGAACCTAAGACCTCCCGCATAGAATGACCATAGTTATAGGCAAATAATCTCATCCTCTACCCATGAGGCCAAAGAGGCAGATTTTAAAATTACTATGACATGATTTTTGATAAATGGTGTAGTATGTCGGTAGTGTGCTGAACAAGAAGACAATTTGACCAAGCTTCGAATCTGTCGTAAAGGACTGCTGAAGTCGCTGCTGGCGTCATTAGTTTACTGGTTAATTAAGCCCAAAATGAGTCCCTCGCTGTATGAGGTGGGTTGCCATGAATCGTGTACACATAATTGGCAGCTTGAATAAATAATAAAGGAGTTTATGATGATATGAGTTGGGATCAGTCTAAAACCAGGAGAATAAATTTGAAGAAAAAAAAATTTAATAATATTCTGGCATCCATACCATACCCTCTTAACAGATGCCATGCAGTTGGCTTTATGACAAGAATAACCAAATTTAATAATGTATACTGTAAGCCTAAAAATAATAGTCTCCATGAAATAATGATATACTTGTTGTTGTGCAATGTTTCCATAATCCGAACATATAAATTTCTTTATAGCAACATATAATCTAACACATCGTCTTATCAACAAAATACTTTGCTCTTCACAGTCTGTTTTTGGAAGAACATTGTTATCATTTAAACATAATTTAATGTTAATTCGATTTTTTCACATATTTTTATTGTATGTTTAATGATAATCATATGTTTAATGATAGTCAGCTGTTTATGATGAGATAATTTTATAGTTTTATTGGAATTCTCCTTTGTAGAACAACAACAATCTTTATTGGTTAATATCGGCATAGCAAAAGGTCAAGGTCATGATGACTGCCATGTGGACGAGGGGGTGGTCGTTTCTCCGCCATCTGCCCCCATAGTGAATAACTATATGAATGGCTTAAGCAATGGAATAGCTGCTGACCCTATGGCCAAAGGTCCCGCCGAAGACCAAGGTCAAGGATTCAAGGCGACATCACCACCAGATACCGCAGACACCGGATACGAGTTCGATCCACTCTGCACTCAGCTGTCCAATGAGCACTCACTCCATGAAGAACTCTCCGAGTCGACCAGTGACAAAGGAGCGGCAGTACTCATCGACCTAGAAGCTTCCAATTCCACATCATCTTATTCTTCTAATGGCATCCACGACGCATCCACGGCATCCATCACGCCGCAGTCGCCTCCGAGCAGTCAGCACCATCAGCAATTTGAGGCCACCGAGTCTGCCAATGAGAAGGCGGAACTTGCCGCTGACTTGTTGGCCTTCCAGATGCCACCCGCCGAAGAAGGATCGCGGAAGACTGAAGATGCCCACCAAATAGAAACAACAGAAATTGCAGTTCAGCAAACTGGTGATGGTGCAGAAAAGCCGCCTGAAATATCGGATGTCGAAATCGGTGGAAGGATACCGGAGAAACACGTCACATTCCAGTCAGCCGGCGAAACATCGGCATCCGAAGATCCGCCGACCGCTTCTGTAGCACCTGAACCAGCTCCCAAGGAGGTAGCTGCCTCATCGACAACAGACTCGCCAAGAGAATCAAAGATACCCGTCGCGAAGTCGCCTCCTGCTAGTCCTACAAAAATACCGGAACTGACTAAGAAATCGACGAGTCGAGATGGTGCTGCCCCCTCACAGGCTCCGGCTAAACCTCCACGAGCAAAAACCGTACCCAGCCCCCGAAAGTCAACGGAAAATCTGAAATCGTCGGCCATCCCATCTCCTAAACGAGAAAAGAAACCAACGGATAAAGGTAAAATCTATAGATTTTTGCATGTTGTATGATGTTTGTAACTGGCATGTTGTATGATGTTTGCATGTGGATGGTTTTTTGGTGTCATGTTGTGTAATGTTTGTATTTAAAGATACAAAAAATCAAGCACCCTTTTATTAAATTTGTAAATTATATATTGATCATATTTGCATGTTATTTGTTTGTATATTTGCATGCTGTATATATACGTTAGTTAATCTGTATAATCAGGTAATATTTATATTACCTGAACTTTTCAGGTAATACGTCTATTGCTAACTGAAATTTAATACAGATTACCTGAAAATTTCCTGTAATATACATATTACTTGATTATAGAGATTAACTGTAACATATAAACGTTTTTAAAAATTATATTGGCTATGTATTACTCTTGATTTGAATTTTTGTCGTATGAATGGATTTTCAACAAATCAGTCATGGTTACAGTAGACTATAGATATAGTAGTGTGTTCTGGTACGTCTCTACAGTGAGTTCCAGTGGCATAGCGGTTAAGCACTCGTCACTTAGTGCCAAGGGTCACAGTTTCGATCCCATCAAAGAGGTCGAAACCTTTCCCGATATTAATCTCTCGGCTCACAACATCGTGGGTGGTTGACCTCATTAAATGGCGTGGCCGTATCCACTGAATTATTAAAAATGAATGGGGACGTAAAACACTCTGGCAGAGACCACCCTCATGGTATTTCGTCTCCTTCTTTCCGTACTGCTCCCCCTGTGAGTGGTGGGGAACGGGGGGATTCTCTCCAAAAAAATCAAATCAAATTGTATGTCTCTCCTTTACTGTGTTGTCATCTGTTCTGTTGCTTTGGGTGGTGTCATATTTCATGTAATATACTGTAATTAATTTGTTATTTATTATTCATAATTTGACCAGGTTTAAATTATCAATAATTATGTTAGTGTTGGATATATATATATATATATATATATATATATATATATATATATATATATATACATTTTATTATTTTAAATAATTACAATAAATGTCATCTGTTGTTTATTTATCAATACAATATCATCCTTATATTCTGTTTCTTTTATTATCAAGTTGCATGTCTGGTGTTCTACAAGTGAACGATAATATGTGATAATATTAATTGGGAATAATTTTAAAGCTTGTTTTAATTTTGAAACATTCACATAATTTAGAACAATTTGCCTTTGTATAATATCTGCTGCGGACAAGTGCAGAGTGTAATTTGACAAAATAAGTTAATAAATACTGTATTAATTGCTAGACATCGTACATCTTGTGTTAATAATCTAATTTGTTACTACATTTTTCAACAGATGGAGCCCGTGATAGTGGCATAGAAGAGGAAAAGGCCACCCCCCAAAAGGTATGTTAGCCAACAAAATAGCAGATATCATTTTGGATTATTGATATCATTATGATAAAGTGAATGGTCTCTTGTCACTTATAATGAGATACTTTGTCTGAATTATGTACTTGTGAACGTTCTACTTTTATAAATAGAATGTTGTATGTTCAGTACCTTTAGCCTCTCTCTCTCTTTCTCTCTATGTTTATGTGTGTCTGTGTAAAAAATGTAAAATGTTACTCTTTTATGGCCACAAGGTAGGTTAAATGGGCTGAGTGGCATCCGAAGGCAATGAGGTGAAGTGAAAGATGAAACACCCTTTTGATATAGCCCGGGCAGGGTTTGAACCTAGGTGCTATAGATCTGTGGTCAACCGTGCTACCAGTTAGGCCATCAGGAGGCACCCCTGTGTGGGTGTGTATATATATATATATATATATATATGTGTGTGTGTGTGTGCTAGAAAGAAACTGCAAAACACTGTAAACATAATGTGAATCCACACAATATAATACAAATCCCCATTTCCATAATAACTTTTGAACGGAGTATTTTAATTACTGGATCACATACTCTCTCCTAACATTATAAGTGATATCTTGCTTTGAGGTTTTTTTAAGCCACTCAAACTGATTTATCATAATTAAATCACATGTCCAATGATAACGGGGCAGCCCAGACACATCAGAAACTCTTATCATGCACAGGTAATGAAAAACTTTCATTATAATTCCATTGATACGTTCATAAAACTGTATCGGTACCTCTCCTAAGCTCACAGCATACTATCATTTTACAAACAACAATTGCTAGTTTTTATATGGTTCAGAATTTCCAGATTGTAATCACCAGTTTGAGTGCTCCTCCAGTTGATAAGTGTCAATGACATATAATTCATGTTACACCCAGAAACTTGTTCAAACAATAATATTATCCATTAGCAAATGGTAGACATATGGACAGGGCAAAAACATGCCTTCTGGGATAATGAAAAGCGTGCGATTTCAAAGTGCAGCATCCAGATCTTCTGGTTCAAACACATCAAGGCAATCGAAGGGTAGATATTACCCGAGTGTTTATAAAAAAGTGAGTATTACTTCGTGATGTATTAAGTCATTACGTGTTTTACTTCCTTATAGGTGCTAGCTTGATAAGTATATTGATTCAACGATTTCTTAGTGAAATTTTATTTATTCAGTCCTGATTTAATCATAATATTAATATTTATATATTCAACATTTAAAACAAAATTAAAACATGGTCTAAGCTCATATAGCATGAACACATGTTATATATAAATACAGTAGTTTTTATATTATAAATAGGCTAATTTAAATAAGTGGGTTTTAAGAACCTTACCAACTATTTCTTTACTAGCTGTCTGCAGAAGTCATCATCTGTGTTCTTTAATGTCTGGTTGTCAGTAATTGATATTAGAATATAATATTTAATTCTGACAGCACCAAAATAATACCTTTTGCATTATTATCAATGTGTACGTGCCGTTGTCATTAGTGGTGCCATCTTTTGATTGATTTCGGAATTGCTAATTGAGCAAGCGTTCGGGGGTATTCAGCAGATGGCAGCACTTGTATTCATTGTAGGATCAGTAATCTGTGCATATTATTAGTGTGTGCTAGCAGTATGAGACATGTCTGATGTTGATGAATGCATTATATGTATTCGAAATGTAAATAATTTGGTACCTACAAGAAAGTCACAGTTTAAAGTCACGACGTGCCCATTAAAAATGTAAGACATAAGTTAATGATTTTTACAAAACATTAGTAGAGTCTGATTATTACTGATGTCGATGACAGTTTGAGAATGTTTTACATTTTTCTGAGCATAAATTAATGCACGCCACATTTGCCATATATATTAATAGGGCCCTAGGCCTAGATTTATTAACACCATTTTATATCACTATCACGTATACAAATGGAAATTAAGATTATATGGTGTTTCTGTATAATTTAGCCTGGAGATACGTTTCCATGGTGATATCCCATTCATTGCTTCCCCTATATATGTATATATATATATATATATAATGAGCACAATGAGATAATGATAGTGAGCTCCAGTGGCCTAGCGGTTAAGCCAACGGTCACAGGTTCGAACCCCGCAAGAGGTCAAAACTTTTCCAGAGATTAATTTCTCGGTTCACAACATCGTGGGTGGATGATCACGTTAAATAGCGCTGCCGTCTCCACTGAATTATTTAAAATAAAGGGGGACGTTAAAAACCCTCTGGCAGTGACGACCCTAGGGGAATTTCGACTCCATCTTTCCGTACTGCTCCCCTGTGAGTGGTGGGGGAGGATTTCTCAACCACTCGAACATAGAGGCTGTGCTGAATAAGCAACAGCCTGAGGATTCTCTCTGAACAACAAAACAAAGATGATGATTTAGGAGTGTCATCCCAACAAGATGAATCCCAAATGGATGAATCAGGAAAATATCCCCAAAAGACGAATCCTAACAAGACAAGTTATCATAATTTTCGGGTTACGGTTAGGGTAAGAGCTAGGGTTAATATGTTAGGATATGACTAGATCTATATTATTTTTTAAATAAATTCATCCAGATGAATTTCATCCTGTTGGGATGAACCCCCCCCAATTCTACTCGTTCATTTGGGATTGGTCTTGTTGGAGCTAAGCCGATTTAGGAGAGTGTCATTTTCCCATTCTGCAGAAACAATGATTACAGTTTTCAGTCTGGCACGAGCATAGTTCTACTGAGATCATTATGTGCTGTAGTTTTCAGTACACTGGGTACAGTATTTTATAACAATTTGCTTATCGGAAGCTATGGAATAAGTCCATTTCTGGGTGCAGGATGGGTGTAGACTATAATCGATCAAGTCATACAGAGATAGAGATCAAATGCCACAGTGGTTTTGGGGAATTTCATCTGATGTACTTGATGTTTAGGGATCGTGCTCTTAGCGATAGGTCCCAATGACAGTGTTACAATGTAGATCTAACCAATGTGCTGGTAAAACTGTTGCTCAGTCACTCAGTGTTTATATATATATGTATGTGTGTTTATACTAATCAGCCAGATAGATTATTGTTCTTTTACATATATTATTTTAGCAATATCATTGTACAACATTTTTTAATGGATGTTGCTATTACGGGCATTTGATTAAATGTACATTTTATATATATATATATATATATATATATATATATGTATGGGTTCATACATACACACACAAACTTGGTATTAGCTGGGCCCTACAGGCTGATCAGTAGCCCAGACACATGTACAGGTCTGTGTATATATGAATCCGAGACAAAATCTCACATGACAAAAACCCACAGTGCAGAATCTACCTGGACATAATCCCACCATACAAATTACCAGAGAACATATTCCCAGATAGTAAAAACAGGGACAAAATCCCACACAAAAGTCACAATGAAAGTTAAACACGTTTTCTTTATTTATTAATATACCCAATCAAATTAAATGACTAATTTTCTTTAAATTAATGAAATGACATGAATTAACAAATATAGTGAAATAATGCATGGAAATATAAATTGCAATTTGTATCAAAGGGCTCTACTTGAATGCAAAAATTTATTGTGATAAAATGCAGTTATTATTATGTAATTTTATTTTATTGTGTGGGATTTTGTCCCTCTTTTCACTTTCTGGCATTATGGCCTCTGATATTTTGTACAGTGAGATTATGTCTGGGTAAATCTTGTATTGTTGGATTTATCCTGTCAGATTTTGTCTGGATACCGTATATATGTATCAAGGGTAAAGTTAAGTCTTATTTTACATGTAACACACTTTTGAACATATTGTACAATATTATAGAGGGTGCTATATAAATGTATATAATAATAAAAAATATTAATTAATCAATTAACAGCATCAAAGTCCTAATAAAATATTTATTAAATATTAATTTAAGAGTGGGGTTATGTCCGAAATGTGTATTAGTGAGTGGGGGTTTGTCTGATGGGGTTTTGTCCTGGATCTGTATCGATATGTGGAGATGCAAAACATATTATATTTAGATTGATGTATGTACAGTTTTATTTATATTTATGGAGGTAGAGGTTTCAAATGATGTTAGAGATGTTGATATTCTGAGCCAGTGCCACTATATATATATATATATATATATATATATATATATATATATATATCCTAAAGAACACACACATGTACACAAACATATACACACTCCTTTGTATTAAGACAGACAGACACACACACACACAGAGTGAGAGAGAGAGAGACTACAGCTGCAATATATTTATCTAAAGAAAACATGACACATACTGGGTACAGGAGACAGTGATAAGAGAACTCAAACAGTTATATGCTCAGGACTCCACAATCAATTCATTGGTTAATCAGCCACAGAGTAACCATCCACCGCCACCCACCCACCAGCTGCTTCGCCATACACCTGAGATGTAGGCACAGAGCTCTCTGTATTAAACAACTACAGGTGAATGATATGGAACAATACCTCAACAGGTTAGCTCTGTAGAAGTTCATCAAGATTATGCCACATTTGAACCAACCGTTCCAGGAGTAAACCTTATTTAATTTGCATACACATTTATATACATCTTTTTTAATTATCGCTTAAATGATGTTTGATGGAAGCTCACTTCTTAATTCAGGTCCTTGACAAATGAAACTGTTTGTCATTAAGTGTGTACTATGCTCTATGACTCGGGGATCATTGTGACATCTAGTATAATATCCATGGATATCCGAGTTTCAGGTAAATAATGAACACAGAGGCGATGTAAAATTGTTGTACCTATAGTCTTGTGTAGACTTCGAATACCTTTTTGTTGTAAAACTTAATTAAATCATATGCAGATATCCTTGACATGATGAGCTCAAAGGAATTATTCTATAGGATAGATAAGGGTTAATTGTTGCAATTATATATGGATAAGAATGACATGTCCAGTTGAAGTTGTTAAAGGGTTAGGCGTTGCAGCCATGTATCTTGCTTTATTAATAATTAATCACTAGGTGCGACACTGTCAGTGATGGTGACCCAGATAAACAGAGAGATATGTAGCCGGATAATTGCTGGATTAATTGTTAATGTTGGTGTTATTATTGAGCTACTTAGAAGAACCTTGGTTGGGCTTCTAGTAAATATATGTAACATCCCCATGGTGCAGTTGGTAGTGTGTACTGTGCTGTAAATCTTCTGATAGAGCTTGGGCAGGGTCTGTGGCCAACTACATTACCGTTTAGGCTATAGGGACACATTCCCTCTCTCTATCTCTGTGTGTGTTGGCTTCCCAAAGGCCTAGAGTAACCTATATATATATATATATATATATATATATGTGTGTGTGTGTGTGTAGGTCTACCTATGTATAGATGTGTGGAGATTATAATCCTAGTGATATAGGTTAAATGATATCTACAGGTGTCTTGATGTTTATCTGTATCAAAACTACTTCCTCATTCCCTTCTCTATGAGTGTTTGTGTGTGGGTTGCACATATGTTCAGACACACACACAGACACGCGCGCCCACATGGACTACCTAACTACATCTAGTTATTCAGAGAAATATATACACGTATGAGACATATTGGGTGTTGGGTCAATTTACAATAATGTTCACAAACCTAATACAAACATGGACCAACACGAGAAAGGTATAGAGCTAAACAGAACACATTACAGATCATTATAATTAATAATTAATAACCAGGTGTGCTGGTTTCGTCCAAATAGACAGTTAGCCAGTCGTAGAGGCAAACATTAATAGCAGCTTGATCACTGGATGGTGATTGGTTGTGATGAAGCTGGGTAGTGCTGTAGGCTGAGATGGGGTTAATTAAAGGTACTCTGTATAGGTAGACAGGTGTCTGAGGACAGGGACCACCGTTATAACCCTAACAGTAACACGTATAGTACATGCTTTATCTATTAAGGATCTGAGGATGAATCCATCAGTCATAATATTACTAGATCCAGTTGATGCCACAACTAAGATCAGATATTGGTCTGATACTGAGGCATCTTCTCATTTAGTGTAGTTTGAGGTTGGCACAAAGCTCTGAGGATAATTGGAGGAATATTGTGTTCACAAAAGTTCAGCCACTTTTTTTGGTGAGATGTGACATGGATAGCTTTAAGGTAAAATATTGGTTGCCATGACAATATTTACTTATTTATATGTCCTACTAGCTGTATGGATCTATTACAGAGGTAATATAAATGTGAAATATTTATATTATTGGATTAATGTGATATTACTTCAAGATCCTATATGTGAATTATTATATTTTACTGATCTCTTTTTCTATCAATATTTAGACATTTTTGTTATTAACAACTGTGTGTGTGTGTGTGTGTGTTTAGCTGTGTATAATAAGGCACAGGCACAGAGAATCTCAAACCATGAATTCAAACTGTGGACGTTTCTTCAGGGGACTGAATCCAGAGTGGCGACTTGTTTTCCTTTCATTTATAATATTACCATTTATAGAATATTTTACTAGCTTATAGCAAAACATTATTAATACAGTGTATATTGTTGTCAAATCAGTACTAACATACATCGTTTACACTGCATTGAATTTATGCTTATAATAAACCATTTCATATTTTCTGTTTAATCATAACACATAAGAAATAATGGAATACTTTATTATTTAATTCACCTACAGCAATTGAGTCAATTCACTTTTATAAAGCCACCATTTTTGTTTTATTTCAAGCAAACCAGATCATTTAATCTGGATTATATCATTTTATGTTGAATGTTTATAATAATGATATAATTAAGATATAATAACTCAGAGTAGTATGTGTTATCCGACTTATCGTTCTTTTAAAGACAGAATGGCACACCTATATCCTAATTAACAATGTATAGGCTTGTCTTAGTGATCTTTTTTATATGGATTCAAATCTGGATGTCCTCTGTTTGAGGGATGTCAGATCATTCGCTTCGTCTTGTTGCCTTCACAGTTCGTTCAGTCAATTTAAGTTAGTGTCCATATAAAGTTGCCATCAATCAACCATACTAATATGGCAAAATTGTCATTTCACAATTGTTAATTAAATACAAAGTGATAACCAGAGTTGTGAATGAGGTATAACATGATATGCTGATATAAGAAACTTTGTGGAAATGGTTATTATAAAATATAAATACAGTTTTCGTATCTTGCCTCATCTTTCTTTTATATCAGAACCGACCTTCTCTGATCTCGACAGAACACCTGGGTTCAAACCCCGACTGGGTTATGCCAAAAGGGTGTTTCATCTTTCACTTCGTGTCATTACCTTGGGAGGTCGATCGACCAATTTGGCCAACCTAGTGCACAAAAGTGGCCGTAAAACAGCAACATTTACACTTGAACTTTTCTCACCTTAACAGAGCTCTACCGAGAAGAAGACACCGGATTCTAGGACACGAGCCGAGCAAAAGAAGATTGGAGTGTCGTCTTCAAGGAGCGGTGAGTATGGAGAGGTAACGGGAAGTAGAGAGAGATAACGGGAAATAAACAGATATAACGGAAGAAAATTTCCACTTTATGAGTTCAAAACTTTCAAAGCTCAAATCCCACTTCTTCAGCTAGGCTAATGACGGTTTGATGGTTTAATTGTGTTTTTTTAAGAAGGCATGCTTGATCCAGGGCTGGCTGGAAAGTGGTTGCCCGGATGCCCTGGACTAGGGTGTTATGCCATCAGGCTAGTGACTGGTTCAGACTACTCGCCCAGTTGGGCTTTTGAGGCATACAATGTAGTAATCCTGGGTTCCTTTGTGTGCGATGATTTGGAGTTGTAATATTATGCATATTTTCTTCTACCAAGAAGAACTCTACTTCATCGGTTTTGTCACACCAAGAAATCTATCAGTTGATGAGGTTGTCTTTGAGGCCATTCACGATTATTATTCACAGGAGAAGGGGCTCATATTGATTATTATAGATGATGAGTATTGTTTAATCGCTTTCCTCATCTTTCTTTTACATCTAATCTGGATCATATTTTGAACTGAATAATTTATACTGTAATAACAATATAACACTTGTGCCAGCATACATATCTTTACATATTTATAAATATGAAAAGAAAAAAACCTTTAAAATAAATGTTTTATTTGGTTTATGATATAAATGTTGTTTTTAATATCATACTTACCAGTATATCAATGGATTGTGCTAAAGAGTAAACCAGTCTAATATTGTAATATGTGTCATTTATTAGCAGCCAACTCAACTACAGCACCGACAAAGTCAGCTACAGCACCGACAAAGTCAGCTGGTACCCCAACAAGTGGTTCGGCAACCCGCATTACTGCAAGGTCAAAGGTCAAGTCATTGGAATACGCAAGCCACAAACCGGGAGGTGGAAATGTAAGTAATTAATTATTATTTCAATTTCCAGTACTAATTATTGTATCAATAATATTATTTGTTATTATTATCTTCCACAATGAATGACATAAAGAGGAAAACAACTGAATAGTTGCTAAATTATATTATATTATGGTGTCATATTTGTGGAGAATCTGGTATTGCCATTTTAATGGAAGCTGTCATGATCTAGTCAACTGGATTTAATGTGGGTGTTGGCCACTTTTGTATACATGATAGGCTAAATGGTCTGAGCAACTTCCAACGGTATTGAAGCGAAGTGAAAGATGAAACACCCTTCAGATATTGCCACACCTAGATTCGAACTCATGTGGTAGTGGTCTGTGATCCAACATGCTACCAGTTAGACCATGGAGGTGCCCCAGTGAAAATGTTGGATATTTTCGTGGCTGAGTTGGTAGCACGATGTACCAGTATAATTGATTCCCGGATCATGGAATTCAGTTGCAAAGTTTTCTCTTTCTGTGTACTGTAGGCTTACCAGGGTTGGCAGGGTTACATTCCTCTGATAGAATCCGGGTTTGGCTATAAACCCCCATTTGGGGGATAAACTGGGTTAAACCCAGGGGTAGGTCAAAAGCCCTCAGGTTAAAAACCCACACCTCTTATTTTGAAATAGGTAAAAAGCCCTCAATTTCAGTTTAATACCCTTAACCCTAACCCTATGTGTACTTTTTATATGCCACTATTAAAAATATTACTCAAATATTTATACGAAAATAGCATATTATCTAAGTATATATGAGGGCTTTTGACCCACTAAAAATGTGAGGGCTTTTGACCTAGAGGCCTTTTTTTTAACTGGAAGCTGTTTAACCCAGATAAATTAAATTTTTAGGCATGATTCACTACTAATTGATTAAGTGAAACAGACAAAATATGAAATAAATATTTATTATCTACACAAAGCACACAAATAACAGTAATATAATATAATTACAAAACTTCTATAGCACCAATATCCTCGAAAAGAATCAAACTCAGTGGCGCCACCTACTACAGGGGTTGGGCAAACTCATAGTCCACACGTATGTCAATAATTGTACATAAAACACACAGAACAATAACAAAAGTGTTCAAATGTTCACCATTCTAACCCTGCAACACCACAAAGTTCTCAATAGCAAGATACAAGCTTGATTGCTTTCTCTAGACCCAACCTGGTCAAGATGGCACCGAACAGAAATCCTCTCAATTGAGGCTGGGAGAGCAACATAATGGCTACTTTGTTACATTTTTTAATATCAATAATAATGCCAGTCTACCAACTAGTTTTCATCTTTATCCAAGTTACATATATATAAATTTGTGGACTGATCCAATTAAACAATGAAATAGTGTTATCAGGTTACAGTCTAGACAACTTTATTTGAGGGCTTGGGAGTGTATGCTACTAACTGTGATACAATCTTTACAGAAATAATGTATTTCATGTGTTTTCATACAGTTTCAAAACAAAATTTATTAATTGATTGAATCATTTCTCAGAAAAACCCAGTTTAGCTCAGGTTTAACCCTGGGTTAAACTAGTAAAACCCGAGTTTAACCCACTGAGCTGGGCTAAAATTTATTTAACCCAGGTTAAAATCCAACACCCAATGCTCAAGCCCTATGAGCTCATTTCACTTAGAGCTAGGACATTAGGTACCATATAATAATAATATTATAATATGTGATATTTATATAGCACCCTATTCAGCTAGAAGCTGCTCTAAGGTGCTTTACAATATTATTTACAATATTATTATCCCTGACTCAGACCTGTTTCCACCCAGCACATATCTCAACTCCCAAGGGAGCATACAATGCATGCTGCTATTATAGGCACAAAGCGTTACTCAAAAACCCATAGCCAGCGTGTCCTGTCAGGTACTCATTTTTTATGGATGAGTGAACCAATCGCCACGTGACAGCATTACAGCCTAGGGAGCCTCGAATCCACGATTGTTCAGCTACGAGTCCTGTGCCCTAACTAACTGTGCTATCATGGCTCGATAAATACATACACCATACAATGTTCAAGTCATCAGATGGATATATCGATAATAAACACAGCATAATACGTACAAGCAAAAACTAGGGATATTGATTTATATATCAAGTTATCATTATGCCAGCCTATGAGTCAGCTGCAGAGATGATTACCAGAAAAACTAATATTTTCTTTTTCCAATAATTATGTATATCTTATTCTGTTTTGTCAGGTGAAGATTGTACACAAGTCAGTTGATGTATCAAATGTACAAAGTAAATGTGGATCGAAAGACAACATAAAACACACACCTAAAGGTGGAGAGAAAAAGGTATGTCATAGATAGGGTACATCTATCGTAGCAGTTATAATTATGCAGATTTATTCAACATAAATTGTAATAGATTCTATTGATAAATAACTTCATAATTACTGCTTCATCATCATTAACAATAGGAATCTTGGCAGTAATCTATTCTACGTTTAATTAAAGTCACATTTACTAAGGAATTATGATGAACGTATTGGCATTGTTAATGATGATGATTTTTATAATAATAATTATGGTGGTAGCCGCATTAATAATAAAATATTGTAATAATAATAATAATACATTGTAATAAATAACAAATTTACACTATCATTTACCTGCTAAAACTCCTGTAATGGAGGCAGTTTGTGGAGATTCAGAACAACAGCCAAACAACAACAACGACAACAACAGTAATAATTAATGACAACAATTTGCTTGTCAAAATTTTGTGTGTGTGTGTGTGTGTGTGTGCAAAATAACATGTTTTATTTATTTTGTATAAATTATGTGTCATAGTTCAGTTATTGCAGGATATAGTTGTGTCAGTATAATTAGTGTTTTATTTGCTTTATTTTATAAGATCGAGTCAAAGAAGTTGGACTTTTCGAAGGTTGAAAGTCGTTGTGGATCAAAGGATAACATTAAACACACACCAGGTGGCGGTGCTAAGAAGGTTAGTTCAGTATAAAGAAAACTGTTTGTTAATAGCTAAAATTAAGTTCTTAAATGGAACAAGGGTCTTTTGAGGTTCTTAATTTCTTTTGATAAGCTGGTCTACTTTATAATTACATATTAGGCTTTTCCTAAATTAATATCTCTAACTATTGCACATACTAAAGTAAACTTATTACTTGATATTTATAAACTTAAATTTCCAACATATTACTAGTAGATTGATTGATTGATTGATTGATTGATTTTATTTATTCCACATCATATACATATAATGATTATTTTAGATGTCACAATAGAACATAAATATCAGAAATAATATGTACCAATAATAAAGAAACGGTTGACACTAAAACTCAATGCTAAGAATAACATTATTATTATTATTATTATTATTGATAATATTTTATAGATATCTATTACAGTAAGAAGATGAATTGTGAAAATTTTCAAAATGTTCCCTCATTATATCTCCAGATAGAATCACAGAAGCTAGAATGGAAGGTCCAATCAAAAGTCGGTTCCATGGATAATGCAACTCACCGGCCACGAGGTGGAGATAAAAAGGTATTTGTTATTCAATGATTGTCCATTGTCTTTTTTAAATATAGACATGATCAAAGTTATGTTTCAAAGGCATTTAGACTATTTATAAAATAAAAATGGGCATGAAAATAGATTCTAAATAAAATTATTATTAACTGTAAAACCAAAAATAAACTAATACTGTCTATTGAATCAGTAGCTTTGAAGTTAGATTGCTATATTCTGTGATAAACAGACATAATCCCTTCAAAACAATATCCTCTCAAGACGAAAGCCCCTCAAGAGAAAATCCCTCTCTCACATGAAAAAAAACTGAAGATTGATGTCACAGCCTTCATTGGAGCTTACTCAAAGTCATGACAATAGTGGGATCAGTCTGGCATCTGAGTGTGCCACACCGATCCTGTATGGTGGAGAGGAATTCGTATGTTGTTAATCAGGAACCTGTAGACCCAAGTGTGAGAAGAGATGCCGAGTGATGCATAGATTGCATAGAGTTGACTGAATAGTGATGGACCAACATCGAATGTCCCATCCAGGAATGAGGTAGTGGAATTCCCAAGGTGATGCATTCCCTCATCTGTACCAAAGACTTGCGCCTGGATGGATGAGACCACACCATTGTCGTAGATCAAGAATTTATCTCCATCACTGGTATTGGTCCATGTGAAATATACATTATCAGTTTGGCTTCCTTATAAACAATAGACTATTGGCTTTCCATGAAATTAACAAGTATATGGCTTCCACTGATATTAAGGAGATTAACAAATAAATGTCAGGATTAATTTGTTTACAATTTGATCTCTCTCACTCATCTCAACAGACTCTGTGAATTCAATTAAACTAAACCAACATTTATCAACTATTTCATTCAATTTATTGTACACAAATGAACAACAACTTAATTTCAATGAAGATGTATATTAAAATAAAAACAATTTTAATAATTAAAGAACTTAATTAACTATAGGGAGGAAATAAAAACTTTGTTAAATAAAATCCTAAAATTTTAATATTCCTCATGTGAGGGGATTATGTCCTGGGGGATCTTGTCTGAGGGGATTATGTCCTGGGGGATCTTGTCTGGGGGGATTATGTCCTGGATTCATATTCTGTGTATGCATTCTTATATTTTATGTGAATAATGCTCTGTGAAGAACATGGTTCATATTCTATGCCATCTTAAAAAATATGGTAGGTGTTAAATATTTACACCTCAATTATTACTGAACTGTCAAAATATGTTCATATCATTTGTTAGAAAATATGCTTAAGATACAGTTTGAAAATAGTGCAAAGATGTTTATTTACAAATATTCATTAACATAGATTTACATGTATTATTTTTTCAAACAAACAATCCTGCTCTTTAGATAAGTTGGCTGGGAATGAGCAAAATGTGTAAATTAATATCTATTTACATGTAGCAATATTGCTGTGATTTTAAAACTGTTATTGCAGAACTTTGTTAGCTGCAAAATTATGTTTTTTATAAGCAGGAATTGTTAATTTTTTCTTCCTATAGTAAATTTGATGTAAATACCCTTCTCCCATGGAAATTACTTCTACAATTAATCTATGTTTGAATGGGTGAAAATTTAAGTTTGTAAGGTTTTTGCAAATCATGGTGAGCTAGGTTAGGGACAAGTTCATGTAATGGTTTATCAGGACTGGGAGTGGGCTGGATGAACAAAGAACTTATTTTTTATTTTTATTTTGACATGCACTTAATGCCAGATTGAGACTGTGAAACTAAACTGGAAAGTTGAGAGCCGGGTTGGATCCTTAGATAATGCAAAACATAAGCCAGGAGGGGGTGAGAGAAAGGTGATAGATATACATGCATCACTGTTCTAAGCTTGTAAATACTTATACTAGTAGTTGTCTAATTATAACTATATGGAGTTCAGAATTACTTTGGCCCTCATTGGAAGCTTAAGGTGAGTGACTGAAAAATAAATGTGATTGTGGGTTTGTTTTTACAAAAGTACACAGCAACTAAATTTGCTGTGTGAAAATAAAATTATGAAAATAGTTTATTTTGTTCTTTTTATTCAGTATAATGGTTTGAAAATTATTTTTTGTGTGGTTAGAAATAAGTCAGATATTATTGCAACATAGTTTGTCAAGCCAGAAATTGTTTTGGTCCAAAAACATCTATAGTATTTGTTGATGTTCAGAAATGGACACGCAATATGAAGATTATTGTTTACATGAATTTTTATTATCAAGCTAAAATAGGAAATTATTTTGTTTATAAATTAATGGTTTAGTAACTGTATTACGAACCATTATATGCCATTTTCTGAAAATTGTATTCATAAAGTAGAAACAAAGTTGCAAACACATCTGTTGTGGTGGTCGATTTAAATGTTGCTGATACAAAAATTCTCTTGTTTTTTAACTGTTTATAAAATTAAAAGATTGAGACCAAGAAGCTGGAGTGGAATACGGCATCAAAAATCGGCTCTTTGGATAATGTAAAACATAAGCCAAGAGGAGGTGATATTAAGGTATGGTAAGTTATAAGTGATTATACTTAGCTCATTATTTACAGGTGGTATTATAAGTACACATAAGCTTAATGTGGTTACTTATATATAACTATTGCACGTGTTGCTTTGCGCATCCAATCAAGTACTCAATATACAGTAAGCCTTCTGCCTATCTACATATCTTTATATTATAAATGCTATACACCTTTATATAGCAAAATTTCCAACTTTTTCTATATTTTTTCTATAACAACTGCTACAATGAAAAGTAAAAACCACATGCATTAAATAGATTTTATTCAACTATCCACTGCTTTTCATTTGCTCCATTTCAAGACTCCTTTCGTTGACTTCATATCATACAAAGAAATCTAACAGAATGAGTCTCAGTGTATTTGAGGAGTAAGTCCCCAAGTGCACAACACTAATTATTTATCATTGATTCTATTTGAATTTCAGTAAATGCATTGGTAAGAATATTATCATTTCATTGATTTTCAGAAGGCATTTAACCGTTAATTGATATATCTTGCTCCTCAACAAACACCAGTGTTATAAATTGCACTTGATTAATTGTAGTCCTGAAGCATGGTCATTGGCCATACATTTACGTGGAGGTAGTGTTCAGTAGCACCGTGAATCTTTCGCAGAAGTAACTGAATCACTTGGTATTTTATGGTTTAGATTCAGTCAGAAAAATTGCAGTGGAATGTGACATCACGGATTGGCTCCCTCGATAATGCTTCCCACAAAGCTGCAGGTGGTACCAAAAAGGTACAATGGAAGATATTGTTTTTTTCCTGGATCTCGGTTCATCTGTGTTCTTCTAGATAGAAGTGTCCTGTAGTTTATCACAAAGTACACATGTTCTATTTCCTTTTGGATGTAGACATTTCTAATTGTGTTTCCAGTCTCCCCAATTGGTCAGTAGTCTCTTGGGTTCTGCTATAAGACTCAGCAAATACAGCACCAATGTTTCTCATGTGACATCTTATCTCAACCAGTTAACGTGTCCATTATTTTTAATGACTTCCTAACCTTTTTCTCTAATGTGACCCTTTGAAGCTACATAAACACATTTCAGATAAATCATGTTTAATGATACATAGAAACTACCACAAAATTATAATATCTTTATCAGTACTTGATCATTTTTAAATTATTTAATCTTTGTCAAAATTAATGAATTAGTTACAAAAACACGATAAATAAATCCTGGAATAAATATTAATATTTGGACATTTGAGGGATTACGATACTAGAAAATCTATATAAAAATAAATCTTTATGATTATTTAGAAACATTATAGAAATTTATTTGAACATTTCAGTTATCTTTATCCAACAGTCTCTGATATTTTACAAATGTACCTAAAATAAACTTTTTACTAAATACATTTTTCACTTTCAACAAATATACTTAGCCTATTACTAATTCTACCAAATGTGGTTGTGTAGCTGGAGAGCACAATTGAACACCTTCTCACTATTGAGATTGCCGTTTTATTTGTTCCCTTACATATTTTGTCTACCTTTTAGTGGGCTCCTTTGTGTTTGTCAAAGAATTTGGCAATATTTTCCCTTTTATGATTAGAGTTATTGCAATTAATAGACTGTGTCTATAGATTGATTAATATGTGTTATTGGTCCAAAATGTTGTAAACGGAAATTAAAATAAATTGCATGTTAGGCATATTCTGTTGTTAAACTGTCTAATATTGTGGGATAACAATTTTTTTAAGTGTTCTCACAAAAGATATTATCAGGTGTTGTCATATGTAGCAGTAGTAGGTTCATCAGTTCCTGTTTTCGTTTTTTTAATAATAATGGTCTTGTGTAGTTTTGTTTAGCGAATCTTCAAAACAGTGGATATACCTGATTACTTACAGTGGTTTGAGCATGGTTATTTTATTGTCTTCCTCTGGTGTGAACATTACCAACGTGGCCCCAATATCTGTCATAAAATGTGTTTTTTATTCTCTGACTAAACTTTAGACAGATGACACACAACAAATATTTTTATATTTTGAGTGAATATTAAATATGTGGCTTTTAGGAGATGAATATTTAATGGAAAGGTATAATTCTTTATGTACCATTAGTGATAGATTAAATGCAAATACAAGCATATTTATGCACACACACAGAGAGAGAGAGGAGGGGGAGACACACACACACACAATCATAAACGTCTCTAAAACAAATTAAGATAAATGTGTTGTGTTTTGAGAGTTATAAAGCTATAACGTTTTCATATCACTTTAATTACTGTTCATCTTCAGATTGAATCACATAAATTAGATTTCAAAGATAAGGCTCAGCCCAAAGTCGGCTCTAAAGATAACATACAACATAAAGCTGGTGGAGGAGAGAAGAAGGTATGTTATATTGTCTTATATAGGGATGCTGCAATTATAGCAAAGTATGAATCTTTGCCGTTATGGGAAACTAATAATTCCATTAACTCCTTATAGCTTAAACCATGTCAATAAAGTATTAATATATTCATGTAACCAATCCAGTTTATTAAATCATTATTTCTCATATTGTTGTTATGTTTAGTAGTTACTTAATTCCTGATTTACTTGCTTCTATCAGTTATTATGCTAAGTTTCATTTAATGATTAATAATAGTAATATTGTGGCTTATGGTGACAATGTATGATTAGTGTGGCATGTCGCTTTCTAACATAGTTAGCTTTTAATACTTTGTAGTATCATAAAGATCTCTTTATCTGTACACACACATACACACATACACACACACGTCTATCTTAACTCATAACTTACGAGACCACACTCCAGGTGTTGATAATGTAAAGGTAACATTTCAATTTTTTTTAATTTGCATCACATAGATTTGTGATACATTTTACATTAAATATAAATATCAGATACCTATAATTAAATTTCTCTTATATAATAAATATACAACATATAGTACCATAGCTAGAAACCCTATACAACATATAGTACCATAACTAGAAAACCTATACAACATATAGTACCATAGTTAGAAACCCTATACAACATATAGTACCATAGCTAGAAACCCTATACAACATATAGTACCATAGCTAGAAACCCTATACAACATATAGTACCATAGTTTAAGAAACCCAAGACTAGAGAAATGCACTTCAACACAAAACTGATAATATACACATTCCATAGTTCTGGAATTTCCTATACATTTCAGGATAAGGTTAGATATTATCAGTTTTAGGTCAGTTCTTCACAAGTCCCAAGCGTTTGCTTTGATGTACCATTATTTTATGTACCGGGGTTCCATTAAAAGTTCATACTTCCATCTAACACATACATCAGGCATCAGCAATTGAGACTTGAATAAATCTCGATCCATTTATTCACGATCCATTGTTAATGAGTACCAATGATCCATTTCTGATATTCGTATTCCATTTTCAATAACATCCCCCAATTAACCTTTTGAAAAGGGTTGCCACCTCTAAGCTGGGTCAGAGGTTAGATGGATTATGAAAGAGCCAATGAGAAATATTCAGGCCCCTCGCCAAATCTGAGCAACAAAGCTAGACCCATGACATTTGAATCTGGCATGGGACTCTTGAGTTTTCAATATTTCCAAACTCTTACATTTTAAACGTACACAAGTTTGAACAACAATTAATCAGTTCTCTCTCAAAGCATATCAGTATATAAAACAAAGAACATTTACAATCCATATACATAGATATATTAATATAGCAATAAACTTTAATTATTCAAACTCTGATATTATTACAAGTAATTGTCATGATATTGACAATACACTGCCCGCTTTAGTTGAAATGAATATGAAAATATTATTATTGTAATCTAATTTGCTGTATTTAGGAGAAAATATTCTCAAATGGATACATTATTCAAACAGGTGTATTTTTGAACTAAATAGAGTAATTAAAGCTAGTTAATGCTAAGGAAATGTGCAACTATACCATAGAACTTTAACACATGAAGTATCACTTAAATATGAGTATACACAGTCAAAATATAAATATGGTAAACATTCTCAAATTGTAAAACAACTGAAAACTGTCTTCACAATAATAACTGTTATTATTATTATTATTTTGTCAAGTTTTGTAATTTGAGCCAGTAATGACAGTTCGGATATACAACTACTAGGGTTTGTAGTTTTATCAAATAGTCTCAGTTCCACCTATATCTGTGGACTTTGGAATAACAATGACATACATTTGTACCTAGAGTTAGTCGTCTACTCTATAATATTTTTGGGGCGCTATGAACTTTGACCGTGACTTCATTCAATAGCTTCAGGTGGTACTATACTTCTCCCATTCAGTTATGAACTGCCTTTTCGAAATATAAGATCATTCTGTTATGTTTTCATTTTCTCCTATAACTGTATTAAATGTGCCAGTACTGTCTTGTTATTAATCTTATCTGTCTGTCGAATGACGAATAAAGCATACAGAGTTTGAGAAAGAAATCAAATAATTCATTTATTTTTAAAAAGATCAGCAAGATAATGAACAGATAGTGCTGTTATCTAGTGAATGATTTGTGCACTACTAATTTAAACGTTTTATTACTGAATCCAAATAATAGTATTATTGTTAACAAAAAGCATTAAAATCATAATTAATTATGTCATTATTTGTTATGGATTTAACAGATACCAGAGACGGTACATGGTACATTAATCAGTATTATGTTATTCATTCTGTAGTCCTGCATGTTTATATACTTGTTTAACTAAAGAAACATTCATCATATAGAGATTTATTTGTTTAAAAGGTAACTTTTTGTTTATCCCAGATTGAAAATCGAAAGCTCGACTTCAAGGAAAAGGCTGCACCAAAAGTAGGTTCGAAAGATAACATTGACCATAAGCCTGCTGGTGGAGAAAAGAAGGTTTGTTTTCATAGTAAATGATGATTGATGATTTATGGCCACTTTTGTGCACATAGTAGGTTAAATGGGCCGAGCGACTTCCAAAGGTAATGAAGCGAAGTCAAAGATGAAACACCCTTCAGATATGCCCACGCCGAGATTCCAACTCAGGTGGTAGTGATCTGTGGTCCAATGTGCTACCAGTTAGACCACGGAGGCGCCCTTCATAGTAAATATCAGAATGTCATAGATTGGGGTTATTTTTGTTTGTTGTTAAAGTTAGGATGTGATGTACTCACTGACTGATGGCTGCATCCCCCATTTTGGTCATTTATTCTGAGACATTTACCATTTGGTTATTAAACCTTTTGTAATTTGTTTGTAGAATTTTTCATATTAATTATCTTTTTTGTATGTAAATATCCAGTTATTACTAGATTTGAAGTCATTTTTACCATCATTATTGCAATTGAGAAGTAACAATTCAGATATTCGGAACTCAATTTTCCCATTATACGGAACCATTGGAACAGCATCTTTTCCACCTGTAATTCAAGATCACAAACTAAGAAAACTTTGAAAAGTTACATCTTAGCTACTTACTCAGCATCTGTAAAATGCAACAACCCTTATTGTTGTCAATGCACACATGTCTAGGTAATTATATGATTCCTTGGTACCTGGTCCATATACCTCCCAAATTCACACAGACACACAACTAGACTTGCAAATACACAAATGGTGTTTTATTCAGCTGACTATAATTATTAGCTATGATTAGTTAGGGGCCAATGGGAAGACAGCTTTGGCTACATTGGTTCCCCAATTTCTATATATGTAATATACTTGTAAAATTGCATTATGTATATGTTTTTTGATATTTAAATTGGAAATAAATACTACTACTACTCAATAATGCCCCACTGTGATAATCCATAAATCTGAGGGCATTTAAACAGTGTTTATACCTTGATTCCAGATATGCGGAAAGAGGCAAAGTTGAACTTCCGATCTTGTTTTATAATCTAAACTAAAATCACGATGTCCTAGATGTATTGTTCTATACGCCAAAAACAGTTGAGACTTAATTTGAATCTGTTCAGGATGTTGCTTACAACTCCTTTTTCTGGTAGTCAATTCCAGTCTTTGACAACCATTTGACTGAAAAATTTGCTTCTTAGCTCAAGTCTGGATTGCTGCTTCGTCAGCTTCTGACTATTGGTTCTTGATTGTCTGTGGATGCCCTGATCTGTAGAAAAATAGCTGTGGGTGGACACAATCAATCCCGGCTAGGGAAACTTATATAACCTGACTCTGACAACTGGAAGAAGATAGTAAACCTGATGAGATACGACAGCAAGACACTTTGTTGAAATGTTTGATAGAATTGTATCCCTTCAAATAAGATTCCAAACCACCTCCTCCCAGTATGTTCTTCTCTGGATTAATCAAGGAATTAAGTCACTTCATTAGATTATAAAGTGTTACAATTTCTTAATGTTAAATCTGAAAATGAAACAGACAACATTTGTGGTGCATTATGATTATTTATTATTCATTTATTGTCATAACCTAATTATTGTCACCTTCATTTTCGAAAGAGGTTACAGCAAGAACCACTTGCCGATTAAACTGTCAAAATGATTACAAGCGCCATCTATCGAATAGTAATAGGATTAGAGAATGTATCTAGAAATTCCATAAGCTAACCAAAAATATGTGTTCGGCTAGTAAGAAATTAGTTTGGCTCATGTACTTTATATTTTAATAGCTCAGGTGCTAGTGAGGTGAAAACAAATGTTTTCTGACACACACACACATGCACGCACACAGAGAGATATCTATACAGAGAGAGAGAGAGGGAGGGGACAGACAGACAGACACACAAACACACACGCGCACACAGCTATTGGAGACGCCATGCACAAATATGGACTATATATATATATATATATATATATATTACAATATGCTAATTATATATGTTCCAATATATTTTCTTGACCTTGTTATGTAAGAGTGTGTCGTTATCTGGATCTTGTTCCAGATTGAGACTGTTAAGTTGGACTTTAAGGACAAGGCAGAAGCAAAAGTTGGATCAAAGGACAACATTGATCATAAGCCAACAGGAGGTGAAATAAAGGTAAGTTCATGTACATAAATATGTACTTAAGAATGCTCTCCCTCTCTCTCTGTATATGTGTTTGAGTGTGTGTGTGTGGGGGGGGGGTATTAAATTTGACTCCTGTTTACAAGCTTGTCATCTTGTGTAAACAGTATATTTTACGCTGAGTAGTCCATGTCGTGGTGAGGGTGTGTAGTGACTATGGTCGAACAAAATACAACCTATCATGTTTACTTCTTATAGCTAAATATTAGCTGATGAAAGAATGACATACTTTTTAATAGTTCCTATCACAACTAAAACCATATCCAATCTACCTTTACTTATATGAGTGAGTGAGTGAGTGAGTGAGTGAGTGAGTGAGTGAGTGAGTGGAGTGGAGTGGAGTGAGTTTTATTAATCCGCGAGACTGATGAGGTATGAACGAGAGTATTCTCTTGAGGAAAATCATATGTTTTATTACGATGGTTGTATGATTTTACCATCCCACAGACAGAGGTAGTATTAACATTTTGATCCTGTGATCTGTTTATCTGCATTACAATCCACTATGATTGAGATGTACCAAGGGGAGCTCGCTCTCTCTCTGTCTCTCTCTCTCTCTATCTGTGGGGGGGGGGGCTCGTGTTCATGACGAATGAAATAAACGGTTGACGTTATACGGCGCTCCCATAGCATAAAGTTATTATAGTATATTATTGTATTATTGTTGTTAACCAACCAACCACTAGGATAACACACACACATACACACACTTCTCACCTAAATAGTAACACACACCTACAAATCTCACCTAAATACCAACACACGCCTAAACCCTATCACCTTTATATATATACTTAGATGACGTTCAGGTATACTGGACTTACCTAGCCTTACTCAAATCTGCGTCAATGAACATTGTTACGCTGCTTAAGCACAAATGTTTGTCTAAACACAAGCACACAATCTACTCAACACTGTATATGGCCAATACATATAATCGATAATAGGTGTGTTAATATATATATATATATATATATATATATATATATATATATATATATATATATATATGATTATAATGCATTGACCCAGTATATTGTAATTCCGCTGTTTTACTAATAGAATGTGGTCGGATCGGTTTTATATACACGCTGTTACTATATGACACCAGGTGAATTGTTTAGTTTAATAATGATAGAAATCAGGTGTACCTGGACGCCGACGGAAGGATGCCAATCCAGGTGAGTCTTCTATTGTCTTAATTGGTGTCTGTTCTAATATCGTATGCTATTAATGCTGTCTAAGTTTCATCTTTGTAAGACGTATTTAGTTCATTTTATAGTTTAAAAAGCCGAGAAACCCATATCCTGTCCATTTCTTTCATAACTAGGCTTTTAATAACTGATTCAATTATTAACATTTTCCCACTATAAATTACCTGTGCACTTACATATATCGCGGGGATCTCTCCAAAATCCATTATGATTCCACTAAAAATGCGCCATAGGGGGTTGTGTATCTGTAACTGGCGTAACATGATATTCTGCGCGCATCCAACAACATCCACATAACTACACAACGATTTAGTTTAAATAGTCTAATAATTTTGGTTCTCTTCCTGCTTAGGTTTATGGATTCAACATACTGCTTAATGACATCTGCCTTCAACGGCATCGGAGTTGTGTTGTATTAACCATTGTTGGCATTTAATGATACAATGTCTCAGCCGACTGGCGGAGACATAAAAATATACCGGGAGAAGCTAAATTGGACGTCATCGGCTAAAGTGAACTCATTGGATAACGTTGGTTATGTCCCCGGAGGAGGTGACGTCACCATATACGACACCACACCGAAATGGAATCCAAACTCAAAGGTCGGATCGTTGGACAACATTGGCCATGTGCCACTCGGGGGTGACCTGAAGATATTCCATGAGCGTCCCTTGTGGAAGACCCAGTCCAAGGTTTCTTCCTTGGATAACGTAACGCACCAGCCTGCGGGTGGCAACATCGGTATAGTAAACGAAAAGCTGCACTGGCAAGCAGCATCGAAAGTCGACTCGCTGGGCAATGTCGCTCACGTGCCGCAAGGTGGAGACACAAAGATCGTGGACATTCCGACAAGATGGATTGCCGAACCGAAGATCGGCTCGCTGGAGAACGCAAATCACAAGCCGGTTGTCGGTGATGTCAAGATCTTCAGCAACAATCTCAAGTGGCCCGCTAAAGCTAAGATCGGTTCACTCGAAAAGGCTAACCACACACCATCTGGTGGAAATGTGAAGATTTACAACGAACGACAAGAGTGGAACGCGCTGGCCAAGGTTGATTCGTTGGGCAATGTTAAGTATAAGCCGTCTGGTGGCAACGTGTCCATAGTTAACGAGGCGAAATCCTGGACCGCAAAGCCTAAAATTAGTTCTCTGGAAAACGTTGGTCATACTCCACGAGGTGGTGACGTCAAGGTTTTCACTGAATTGGTTGAATGGAACTCTCGGGCCAAAGTGGGCTCTCTGGATCAGATCGATCGCACGCCTGGCGGTGGCCACGTCCAGATTGTGACAGTGAACAGGAAATGGTACGCTGACCCGAAGATAAAATCGCTGGACAACCTGGATCACACCCCTCGAGGTGGCAATGTAGAGATATTCAGCGAGCCGGTGCAGTGGAAGTCCGAATCGAAGGTCCAATCACTGGAAAATATAGGGTATACTCCGGGTGGAGGTCAGGTGATCATCGTAAATGATGCTAAACATTGGGCAGCTGCGTCAAAGGTTGGAACTTGGGATAACAGAGATCACTGTCCTCCCGGTGGTAATGTGCAGGTCTTCAACGAATCGGTCCAGTGGGACGTGTCACCGAAGATAAACAGCTTTGAAAAGATTAATCACACCCCAGGTGGCGGAAACGTAAAAATACTCAACGAAAAGCAGCTATGGAAGGCCAACCCTAAGATCGGCTCTTTGGACAATGTGGAGCACACGCCAGGAGGTGGCAACGTCTCGATTGCAATGGAACGTACGGAGTGGAAAGCCAGCCCAAAGGTTCGGTCGATGGAGAACGTCACCTATAAGTCTCGGGGAGGGGATGTGGCTATCTTATCCGAGAAACTGGCTTGGAAAGGCCAACCAAAAATCGGCAGTCTCGATAATATGGATTATTCGCCAGGCGGCGGAAACGTCAACATAATGAATGAGAAACTGCATTGGAACAGTCTGCCGAAGGTGGCATCACTGGAAAACCTCGGCCACCGGCCGCTAGGTGGCAACGTGAAGATAACATCAGAATCTCCGCGTTGGAGGGCTATTCCAAAAATTAGCTCACTAGAGAACGTGGCGTATAAACCCGGAGGCGGGGACAAGTCGGTGTTTAGTGAATCGGTGCACTGGAAAGCGGAGCCGAAGGTTGGGTCTTTAGAGAAGATCGATTATATGCCAAGCGGCGGTAACGTACTGATAGAGAATACGTACAGAAAATGGCAAGCCCAGGCTAAAATACAATCTCTGGATAACATCGGACATCAACCAAAAGGCGGAAATGTCGTCATTTTCAATGAACCGGTTCACATCAGCAGCGTGGCTAAGGTGAACTCGTTGAAGAAGGTCAGTCATGAAAATGAAGATAATCTTACTCCAGGGCGGAAAGGGGACATCAGCTGACCTGGAAAGGTTTAACGCGAAATGATGGTATTAGTTATTGAATAAGAAGTGGCAAGAGGAGATTTCCAGTTTTATTCGAAAGGATAAATTAGTTCTGGTTTAATTTTTTTTATTTAATTAAGGCAAGAGTGTTTATATATATATATATATATATATATATATATATATATATATATATAAACATCTAAACAACCATTTAAGTTTATTGACAACATTGCCCTTCGTGTAATTGGCAAATGGCTACTTCATAAAGCATCACTTGTACTATATTACTTAGTCTATATATATGATTAAACTTAGTTAATTGTGTAAGTGATTAATCGAAGAAATAAATCATTTACTTTGTGTTGTGTGTTTGTATTGTATATATATATATATATATATATATATATGCGTGTGTGTGTCTGCGCGCGCGCACACACACACGAGCGCGCGCGTGAGTGTCAATAAGAAAGGCCTTAATGCAAATACAATGACGTTAATGACAATTCAGTAGTGTATAATTGTATTTAGTAAAGCCACACATCAGTCAGACATGACTGATTTGTTTGGATTGGTGTATAGCTAATAAATCAGTATCTTACGATTTGTGCCCAATAGACCTTTCTAACTAATTTTCGCGGGCTTTTACACTTTGGGTCACCGCCGGGTGCAGCCCAGATCAGCGGAAGCGGAGTTTCGTGGTTTTCAATGTAGGCTGGATTCTTGTTCTGAACATCTCGGTTTGAACAACGATCTACTGCGTAATACAATTGGAATTCATATAGGAAATTACTTCTAGTGATAGATTATTTTCTTGTTTTTCAGCATATTCCATTATTAAATGTTGTTATTGTCAACAAATGATAATAAATATTTCTTTAGCGAAGTTCCCTAGTATCGGTTATCGCTTGAAAATTAAAATGGCGGCAGACGGGGTTTGTTTACATTTTAAAATCAACTTATAACTCGCGTTAATTCACGAGCAATAATACACAAATGCAACATGTCAATGCCGAATTATTGCTCTATCAATCAATACTTTTGTGTAACACAAAATGTCTCCGATTTGATGAGTATTTTCGATTCAAATAGCCCACCCGTTTGTTTATTAGAATTATGCCATCTATGCCGGGACATTATCACTGACGTGCGCACGCGCCATGGGTCTATTGCTAGACGATGTTGAACGTTATACACAATGACCACAAATAAAACAAATCGTCGAGGATATCTCTGAATTGTCCTGATAAAATGATAGTATTACAACTGCCTTGTCCATTTTCGATATTATTATAAATGGCCAAAGATGTGTATTGAAGAAACACTATGGGAAAGCAATTGCCTCTACATAAACTTTCGCTACGAATACGGCAATCCGCTTGTACACGGGAAATGTGTCCTGCGAACTACCACATAGAACTTCTAATTTAATCTATTTTGTTTACTAAATCAGTCTCCTTTGAATAGAAATATACTAAATATCACCTTATATTTCATTTTCCTTTACTGACTGTTGGAATCATGGAGTATTATCACCTGCAATGATCGTTACAATACACAAACAAATCTCGCGTACACAATGAAAAGGAACGGGGATCCAGACTCTGCGGTTAACACGACCCGATTGTAGTAGTTCTAAATCCTGCCGCCAGATGTCACTAGCTTAATTGACAAGGTCTATTGTGTATGACACTTCGAAATAACGTTTTTTTAAATTGTTTATTGATAACTCAAAAACTAATGCCAGTAGCTGTAGCAGTGTTATAGTTATTGTTGTGAAGACTAGTTACAGACGCAGATTTGGGTCCCAGGAAATAGTCATCGTAATATCCAGTATTGACACCAGGAGCATGTCTACGAGGCAAGTAAACAGAGGAAATATTGTCAAAGTGGTGTTTTCTTTGCTGATGTATCATTAAACATCACTCCAGCCTAAATTATAAGGTGTTTATTTTGATTAGTTGGTAACGCGCTGTACCGCCTACCAGAGGTGTCTGTGTCTATCGAATGTTTCTTCTGATCAGAGGAGTATTCTCTCGACCATAATGTCCCCAAAATGCACCACCCGACACATTATTGCCTGTGACATATTTAGTTCCATTATAAATGACCCTTTAATTAAAAAAAATCGCATTCCCACACTTCATTTCGCCAACCGAATTTGATACTTCAATGTAAAATGGCCTCGATAATCCGACAACACGAAATTGTTGTCAAATATTTCTGCTGGTTCAGTCATACAAGATACACCCACATGCTGTCAGTATAAGTTCATTAACTACCCACCCGCGATAATTACTAAATCGTAACCAATTATAATCGTCCTCGACCATACAAACCGACACACGATGCTTCAGTTGCCTGTGGCTATCTAATAGCCAATCATAATCATTCATGGCTAATTAAAAACACAAATGTGTCATCTTTTCAATGAGCAGATCATGAGTTAATCTGATGGATTAAGTTTTATTATGACACGATTATTTCTTTATAGTGTCTGTAATTAACAAATATTAAAATGATCGATGGCTTCAATGCACATTTGTTGAATAGTGGTTTAAATACGGAGGTAAATCTTTTTTTTAAAGTGTGTGACACAGACTACCGGCATGTCACGGACTCGAGATTCCGACATTCTCGTTATCCGACATCTTATCATGTGATAAACCTTGTCGGATTAACGGGTTCTGGCTATATATATATATATATATATATGTGTGTCTGTGTATTTCGGTCTGTCTGTTTCTCTCTCTCTCTCTCTCTCTCTCTCTGTGTTTCTGTGTATTTCGGTCTGTCTGTTTCTCTCTCTCTCTCTCTTCTGTGTATTTCGGTCTGTCTGTTCTCTCTCTCTCTCTCTCTCTCTCTCTCTCTGTGTGTGTGTGTGTGTGTTTTGCTATTAGCTAATAAGAATCAAGTATTACGAAAAACATTGTTAGCTATGTCATTCCTTAACACAGATATTCACTTTGATGTTTATTTCTCTTCTGTTCATGGTAGACGTGATTGTCATTTGATATTTTGTATTTGCGTATCATATAGATGTTTACATTGAGTTCATCCACACGATGTCTGCGTGACATATCATAAACGGCCAATTAACCTTTTCTTACTCAACGTCCACCAACCATGTGAAGTAGAATTCATCTGTGCGTGGTGGAGTCTAAAATAAATTACCTTATTGAACTGGAGAACTTTTTAGTGCGGCTCGTCAATTCGATTGAATAAACATCGCATTCTTGGCGAGCTTTCCAAGCGGAAAGTTCCCAATTTGATCGAAGTTTTTTCTTCTGCTTTCTTGGCCTCTGTCAGTCTGACTTCTATTCAAATCCTTTCTATTGCACAAGACAAATAAGCTCGGAGTAAATAGAGGCACGTAATATTGCTAGTCCATGGTCTGGTCAATCCACTCTGGTGCTATCGATTGTGACTTAAATAAGTCAAACAGGCTGGCACAATGGCTATGGCAGATAACAGAAAGTCCGCCATGAGCAGATAAAACTGTTCAAGTGGCAATTAAACTCACAGTGGGTTGCCGTCTTCACTAAGCAACTATACGCCGATGTTGTTTACGAACGATCGTCATTGAAGTTTAGGCAGGATATAGCTTGTGGTTATGGCGAGAGGAGCTTCGGGTTCAAGACTGCGAGTGTTGTTCACCATAGCGGGTTATATACGGTGTTTCAGAAGTTGAAAAACTGCTTATCACCGATTTCTTCAATTGTATATTCGGTCGAAGATAAACGTAATTAAGCTAGAATTACACCCTCTACTCAATTATTACGCCGAAGGATAGATATTGTTCACTGATGTGCCGCATTCTGACTAGTTAACTAACGTGGCATTGCTGCAAATATGGCACCTTTGTCGTCAGGTGTTAAACCCCGGGTGAACACGTTGGAGAATATAAACCACCAGCCAGGTGGCGGGGATATTGCGATCTACCATGAGCCAGTCAGATGGAAGACCAAATCGAAGGTACGTACTTTCGACGACAAAGTCTACAGGCCTAGCGGCGGCGATGTCGCAATATTTCATCGCAGCCCGAAGTGGATGCACGTCCCACCAAAGGTAGATTCATTTAGCAATGTCCACTACAAACCAATGGGAGGAAATGCGGCAGTGCCATATTACAGTACCAACTGGAACACCGCGTCAAAGGTCCAGTCTTTCGACAACATCGACTACAATCCACAAGCGAGCACCATCCAGATTTACGACGAGAAGCTTTCGTGGAACGCCAAGTCGAGGATTCGCTCTCTGAGCAATGTGGATCGTGTTCCGGGCGGAGGAGATGTCAGGATTCTGTCAAGTCAGCCCGAGTGGAAATCGTACTCGAAGATTGGCACGTTTGATAACATCCATCATCGGCCGAGTGGAGGCGATGTGAAGATCTTTCAGGAGAAGCTCCACTTTCAAGGATCATCCAAGATCGGGTCGCTTGATAACGCTGGACGTCAACGCCCGGGTGGTGACGTGAAGATATTTGATAGGCCGTCCACGTGGAATGGCAGACCGAGAATAGATACCTTCGGAAATATTGGATATAAACCTGGGGGTGGAGTCATCACGATATTTCACGATCCACGATCATGGAAGGGAAAATCTAAGGTGGGATCATTAAATAATTCACACCACAAACCAGGAGGTGGTGACGTGGCCATATTGCACGAGCCAGTGAGCTGGAACGGTAAAGCCAGGGTGGGGTCACTTGTAAATGCTGATCACAGACCTGGGGGTGGTAATCTAGCAATATTAGATGAGCCTGTATCTTGGAAGGGAAAAGCTGTAGTTGGGTCTTTCGAAAATGCAGATCATAAACCGGGAGGTGGTAATTTAGCAATATTAAATGAGCCAGTATCATGGAAAGGAAAAGCTAGAGTGGGGTCCTTGGAAAATGCTGACTACAAACCTAGAGGTGGTAATGTAGCGATACTAAATGAACCAAAATCTTGGAAAGGAAAAGCTATGGTGGGGTCACTAGAAAATGCTGATCACAGACCTGGAGGTGGTAATTTAGCAATATTAAACGAACCAATATCATGGAAAGGAAAAGCTAGAGTGGGGTCCTTAGAAAATGCTGATCACAGACCTGGAGGTGGTAATTTAGCAATATTAAATGAACCGAAGTCATGGAAAGGAAAAGCTAGAGTGGGGTCCTTGGAAAATGCTGATCACAGACCTGGAGGTGGTAATGTAGTCATATTAAATGAACCAAAATCCTGGAAAGGAAAAGCTATAGTGGGGTCACTAGAAAATGCTGATCACAGACCTGGAGGTGGTAATTTAGCAATATTAAATGAACCGAAGTCCTGGAAAGGAAAAGCTAGAGTGGGGTCCTTAGAAAATGCTGATCACAGACCTGGAGGTGGTAATGTAGTCATATTAACTGAACCAAAATCCTGGAAAGGAAAAGCTATAGTGGGGTCACTAGAAAATGCTGATCACAGACCTGGAGGTGGTAATTTAGCAATATTAAATGAACCAGTATCATGGAAAGGAAAAGCTAGAGTGGGGTCCTTAGAAAATGCTGACTACAAACCTGGAGGTGGTAATGTAGCGATAATAAATGAACCAAAATCCTGGAAAGGAAAAGCTTTGGTGAGGTCCCTAGAAAATGCTGATCACAGACCTGGAGGTGGTAATGTAGCCATATTAAATGAACCGAAGTCCTGGAAAGGAAAAGCTAGAGTGGGGTCCTTAGAAAATGCTGATCACAGACCTGGAGGTGGTAATGTAGCCATACTAAATGAACCAAAATCTTGGAAAGGAAAATCGAGAGTGAAGTCACTTGAAAATGCTGATCACATACCCGGAGGTGGTAACGTAGTCATACTAAATGAACCAAAATCTTGGAAAGGAAAAGCTATGGTGGGGTCCTTAGAAAATGCTGATCACAGACCTGGAGGTGGCAATTTAGCAATATTAAACGAACCAATATCATGGAAAGGAAAAGCTACAGTTGGGTCCTTAGAAAATGCTGATCACAAACCTGGAGGGGGCAATGTGGCAATATTAAATGAAACTATATTATGGAAAGGAAAAGCAAGAGTGGGGTCACTAGAAAATGCTGATCACAAACCTGGAGGTGGGAATGTGGCAATATTAAATAAGCAAGTATCTTGGAAAGGAAAAGCTAGAGTTGGTTCATTAGAAAATACAGATCACAAACCTGGAGGGGGCAATGTAGCCATATTAAATAAGGCAACTTCCTGGAGAGGAAAAGCTAGGGTCAGGTCGCTGGAAAATGCTGGTCATAAGCCTGGAGGTGGTAATGTTCAAATTTCACATGAACCAATATTCTGGAATGGAAAAGCCAGAGTTGGATCGCTAGGAAATGTTCATTACAAACCTGGTGGTGGAAATGTGAAAGTCTTAACCCAGCTAATGACATGGAAAGCAGAGGCGAGAATTAGATCATTAGAAAACATCGATCACAAAGCAGGTGGTGGAAATATAAGGATTTTACATGAACCCATGGGCTGGAAAGGTAGAGCTAAAATAAAGTCCATGGGAAATGTTGAATACAAACCTGGGGGTGGTGATGTGAAGATTTTAGATAAGCCAGTCGTTTGGGAGGGTAAAGCTAGAGTTGCATCCCTAGAAAATTCTAATCACAAACCTGGAGGTGGCAACGTGACAATAATTAATCAGCCGCTAAAATGGAAAGGAAAAGCCAAAGTTGGATCCCTGGAAAATGCTGAACACAAAACTAGTGGTGGCAAGGTAATGATATTTAATGAATCGGTGTCTTGGAAAGGTAAACCTAGAATCAGATCACTAGAAAATGTTGCTTATCAACCTGGGGGAGGAAATATTGCGATAATTGATCAACCACGGTCATGGATAGGTGAAGCTAAGGTCGGGTCTCTGGAAAATAATAATCATATAACCGCTGGCGGAAATGTGAAAATATTTAATGATCCGATCTCCTGGAAAAGCAAACCTAGAGTTCGATCGTTGGAAAATGCTAGTCATAAACCTGGTGGTGGTAATATAAAAATATTTCATGAACCTGTGCCCTGGAAAAGAAAAGTTAGAGTTGAATCGCTTGAAAATCCAGAACACCAATTTGGATCTGAAAACATGCCAATAGACAAACAAGCCTTGCATTGGAAAGGAGAAGCCAAGATTAGATCACTGGAAAATATTGATCACCAACCCGGTAGTGAAAATGTAGCAATATTTAGCGAACCAGTATCATTGAAGGGTAAAGCTAGAGTTCAGTCACTAACAAATGCTAATCACGAACCTGGTGGTGGGAATATAACAATAACCAACCATCCTTTGTCTTGGAAAGGTGAATCTAGGGTTAATTCGTTAGAGAATACTGGTCACAAACCTGGTGGTGGAAATGTGGAAATATTTCATGAACCAGTTTCCTGGAATGGCAAGGCCGTCATTGGATCACTTGTAAATGCTGGCCATAAGCCGATCGGCGGAAATATTGCAATATTTAGTGAGGTTATTAAAAGGAAAAGAGGACGTGTGTTTTCGTCACCAAAAAGTGATCATATGAAGCCGACATCTAATACTATAGCGACATCAGGTGAGCCGGTATATTTGCGAAATTGGGCCAAAGGTAAATACTTAGAAAATGACGACAGTCACACGACAATGTATGAACTACGAACTTTAGCCTCAAGGAAGATCGAAAGCTCCCAACGTCAAATACCCGCACCTTATCGGAGTCTCGGACGAAGTGAGTCAACAGCTGGAAGTTACGGTTATCCACATCAGGATCAATATCACAAAGGCAATAAGGAGACAAATATTGGTACTGAGGTCCGAAAATATACACCAGCAGATCCGAGTACCAGAAATAGGATCGATTCCAATCATCCTGTTCGACAACCCGGTGGAGAGATACCTAGCAGATCAACTATATACCATAGCGTCATTAGACGAAGTGGGATTCGAGAGGAGGAGAAACCTCACCAAATTATAGCTAGTGCTCTAAAACACCGCCGCAGTGGTGATGAGTTATCCAGTAACGCATTAGAGTCAAGCTCTTCCTCATGGCTGCCCGCTTTTGATGACACGTCTCATCGGAACACGGATCATAAAGTGAAACGTTCCAAGATGGTTGGGTATTCAACAGATAATATGAATTATAAAAGCCCAAAGGGTAACAATCTTTCTGAGGAGTATTTCCGTCCGATCTTCAAAGATAAGCTACCGACATCTGATGGAGTAGAGAAAAACGTCTTCGATAATCAGTTATCCGAAAGTCACAGCGGTGGACATCGTATTCCCGGTAAACGGGCCAAGATAAACTTCACTGATGTGGAGTTTGCTGGTCCTAATGTTAGAAATCATATTAAATCTGGATCAGTCATCAAGCTAAACCCCTTAAAGAATGCCCCTCCTCGGAGTTATCTCTTCGGCGGGCAACGCCAGAGCCATAGTAGTGCTGCCATAAGTAACCAGGATCGGATGGCTAGAAGGGAAATTTCCAAAGATTTGGCATGGGCTGCGCAAAACAGGAAAGAACGCCAAACGAATGCTGCAAATCTAAGTGGTTTAACCAATTCGGCGTTTTCCGACGCAAACAGACAGGGGATGGTTATACCAAAATTTGATGTTATCTTCTCTAAAGGGAAAAAGACTCTGCTGACTCCTGTATTAAGTAACAACATGTCAACGAATCAGCCAATCAGAACGCAGTAAAAATAAGGCTCAAGGTCGGGTTTTTATTCCATTGATATTGATTGTATATATACTTATTTCATATTGTATTCTCTATATAAGTCGAATTATGAGGTGTTTTTTTCAACCGTAACAAGTATTTGTTTACACATTTTATTTATTACTCAAACAGTTCAGTGTTTCCAAGGCCTGATAAATACACATATTAACTACGAAGTAGATACGTATCCGAATATCGGAACCCTGTACCTCAGCGTTATAGGTCCGAACACTCAGTGCGCATGCGCCAATTATTCCTCGTTGGCTATTACTTCCGCTCTGTTATGGCGGCCGACCAAGTAGTAGTTACCCTTACATTTGGGTTGAAAGTAGAAGATGATTTAGATAGTTTTGAAGAGGTACAAACAAAAATCAACGAAATACACGATAGAACAACCGTGCGGCTTTACAAATAATAACATTGATGAACATTGTTCCGATGCTGAAAGCTCGTATCTTTATCACCAACAAACACGATTCAGATGCTCGGATGCGTAACAAAGGTCCATTCAAATTATATATATATAGTTGTGTGTGTGTGCGCGCGCGCGCTAACTGGTGTTCCTCTGTGTTATTGGAGTCCTTACACCTCACAGCTAAATTTATTTTAATGAACACATACACGAATCTGTGTGTTTGACTATGTGTTCTTAGGGCATTCTGACAAAAGAATCCTAAACGGCGTTGAATATGACTTTGGTTTGGACTAGGATGTTTGCTCAGGAAAATGCTTTAAAGACCGCGCCTAGCGCTTCTTTTAACCTTGTGTGTGTGTATGTGTGTGTGTGTGTGTGTGTGTGTGTAATCAGTTATTAAGTATATTAAAGCTTCCAGTTTTAATAAGCCAGTTGAGTGATATAGTTGAAGTACCGTAGTCTAAAAGTAACTAATGCTTATCTACATTTTGTATATTTTCAGATCGAATCACACAAACTTGACTTTAAAGAGAAAGCACAGCCTCGTACTGATACAGGCACCGTGTGAACTAATATGACAACATTGAATCCTTCACAATACTGGCAACTTAACATAACACACACACACATATATATATATATATATATATGAAATCATGATAACAATTATTTCACTTTTACCTGGTAAATGTTCATGGATTATTGATTAAAGGGTACATTTCATATGTGTGTGTGTGTGTGTGTGTGTGTGTGTGTGATAAAAACACCTAAGACTTAACCAATTTAAGATTGTTTGTCTAAATGTGTCTAAGTTATTCTTCTTAGTGGTGTATGGAGTTACAAATACATACAGTTTATATACACATGATTGGCGGATAGTATTCACCGTACATTATGTTGTATCAATTACTGCACAGTTACTGGATGTTTAACACATTAATTGTGACTACTCCAATGGTCACGTAATAGATGTTGTGTTTTTAACAGATCAAAGTATGTAAACTGATATATATATATATAAATGTTATAAGTTGTTAAACTGTTAGATATCATTGTATATTTTGCATCTTTCAGTATTTAAGCAGCATGTTCCGTCAGTTAGTACATTTGTTACCATTGTTTTGTTTTGTGCTTAGTCCGCTAATTTTCTACCTCAAAAACATTAATAATTATATTACGAATAAACGTATTCTGGCTATACACCAATATATGTAGCTGAGGAGAATTCAATGAAACGTCTAATGAAACTCATAAATTTCAGTGGCTTATTATTACATTTTATTATTTTAATAACATGAAATCAAAGCATTCTGTTAATTGCATCATTTCGGTCATAACGAGAAGGCAATCAGATCACTTGTAATAGCATTTGTTGACGTGCAGTCTGCAATCATAATAATTGCTTGTATATTAAATGTTTTGTTATGTACGATGCCAATACTTGTTACTGGCGGTTAATCTAAATACCACTAGACTATATATTCCTCATCTTGTTTAATTTATTAGTGTAGCACTCTGTGTATCGATGTAGTCCAAGAGAAATACTATATTTGTCTGATTTCTAGCAACAACATTGTCTAAATATATTATTGATATGTAAATATATGTGGAATACATCTTCCGGCATTGTTGGTGTACATTAATTCATGGAACATAAAATGGCATTACTGTTCATCAATGATTAATAAGTGTTATTTTCAGAGAAAATATAACTAATGATCTCCACATGTGTTCTGTAGATTAAAATTTATATGTATATTTGTAGGTATAAGACCGGTATCAGAGCTGGTATGTTGGAAAACATATGGATTCTATAATCATATGTATATTCTTATATATATATATATATATATATATATAACACACACACTATGTTTTGTTGTAATAACGTACCAGTAATTAAGAGATGATAAAACCGTATCCAATTTCACTAAGGATCATATATCTACAACTTTATTATAATTAATTATATTTAGACTTCACATAACTCCGCAGCCTTTCTAATTTAGACTGTTCACCTAACTCCGCAGCCTTTCTAATTTAGACTGTTCACCTAACTCCGCAGCCTTTCTAATTTAGACTGTTCACCTAACTCCGCAGCCTTTCTGATTTTGTACATATCCATATTTGTAGATGATTGTTTTTGATACGACACTGGCTGTAATTATAATGTTATGCTTAATTATGTTGTTATTATTATTAATGCTATTATTACTTCTACAACTGTCATCACAAATAATTGCCCAAAGATTGGCTTCAACCCCCCCCCAATCAACTAATTTATAGTCTTACCCCCAACAGTCCAATTAATTGACAGTTGAATGATCTACAACACTTATGAATGACGTTACTTGTGAAAGTAGCCACTGACCATCATGAATTAAGTTGTTTATTACTATATATATATATATATATATATATATATTGCAGTTAATCTGTATACCGGTAATCATGTAATATGTATATTACCTGAAATATTCAGTTAATACTGAGATTTAATACAGATTACCTGTACCTGAATATTTCAGATAATATAAATATTGCATGATTATACAGATTAACTGTAATATATATATATATATATATATATAATGGCCGAAATAGCACGTGTTTTACGTTGCTGAGGGAGACGCATATGGTCTGTAGATTAGAATAGATTTGAATACAATATATGGCATATTCAGTGGAGAAAACGTTGTCCACCGATGCCTGGTTGGATGAAAAACTCCACCTACTATATTATATATATATATATATATAAACCGCGTTTTTGATATTTGCCTAACTGATAATGCTAAGGTTTCTTTTGAATTATCAGCGTACGAAATTTCACATGAAGAAGTAAACATATTTGTAAGCCTTTTACAATTTTATATACAAAACTCGTATTCACAGAGCATACATGCCATATGATATTAAATACAAATAATTATTATATAATTTGTTGACTATGATGACGTGTTAAAATGTGTACATAACCAAAGGGTGTCATTTTTATATGTAAACAGTAAAACTATCTGCAGACAATTATAAGTAGCTAATGGCACCTAAGCCTTCAGGATCTTTCATACCCCTTCTGTTGACTACAGACATATTTTGTAGAATTCTCCATGTTTGTCTACTGGTGTTTTTAATAAATCAAGTTCTCTTCAGTGACATGTGATACTAGTGTGGTTTTCTATTACTCTGTGTGTGTGTGCTTTGGATAATTAATCAGGATAATTTTAACAGATTTCATTCTAATATATTTAATTATGCAGGGAATTAACAACACAGGTAATATAATTCATCCAACAATGTGAATGATTTAATATTTATGTTCTAGTTTCAATATTTGGTATGCGTACTCATAACAACAAAATATAATCATTTAGAAATTCTTAATTAAATTCCTTATGTTGTTCTGGTTAAAGTTCATGTATGCTACTGTACTCAATAACTGACAGCTTTAAGAAAGAAAATAACAAGAAATTAACCTGACAGTAGAATATTTATTTTAATATTCTTCTTCAATGTAACCCGAAGACCGGATGAATGTTTCAGACTAACGAACGAAAATCCCGATGTGCAAGACACAATCACAATTTTCCAAAAGAGATTTTTGTTTAAATTTGTTTTCTTACAAGCAGGATATAACTACGGTATAGATCATATTGTAATACGGTTGTTGTTGTGTACACTGTCAAATGGAATTGCTTGTTATAGAAATATAACACATAAAATATTGTTTTATATGTAAATACTAATCTAATACAGTTGACAATTAATTTATTTACAATTTACAGATACATATATTTACAATTTAAATTATATACATTAATAATTATTAGAATATGCAAACTGAGGAACCTATGTTAAAAAGCTCCATGACACTTTATGTCACAATAATTGATAACAGCAGGTGTTTGTGTGTGTGTGTGTTTGTTTGATGTGTGTGTGTGTGTGTGTGTTTGTGTGTGTGAGCCGGTAATAAGAGTCAGAACTCATAGGTGGAAATATTTCGTCATGCGAACCACATAAACATAAGTACATATTTCATAATATATGTTTTGTAATGCCTTCACGTGATAGGGTCGGTACAGTCGAAAGAAGACGATATACCGCAGCTAAATATGCAAATTTTGACGTGACGCTTAAAGGATCCGCTTGTCAAATGGTTACGTGTAATTAATTTTGCCCAATCATTCCAGACAACTGACAGAAAATAAAGAAGTTTTTTGTGGATAAATACTGAATGGCACCGAGGAATAAAAAATTATTTTGAGTATCTCGTTAGGCGAGTATTTGGTCTGTCATAGTTTACGATGAATGTTCCGTTGAATGAATGTGACAGTTTGTTTAAAAGGGAGCCAAGTATAAATATAAGGGATTGGTACACCAATAAATCAGGAATTTTAAGTATTCTCGATTATTTAAACTTTGGTTCCGTGTGACTATTATAATGTACATTGTGTATTACACGAATTGCTCGCTTTTGCAGTATAACTAAGGGTTTTAAAATAGAGTTGTTGGCATTTCCACAAGCTTTGATGATACAGTACGCAAAATGCGAGAAGAAAATGCCAAGATCAGCATGCGGCCAACTGTTTGGTGTATAGCTAACACCTATTATTAGATTTTTCCGGGTATATTTGTTATTTCGATAAAAACTTATTCTAAAATATGTGTATTAAATACAAGATATCGTCTCTAAGTTTATATATCAGATTATCTTTTATAAAGAGATTTATACCATCTCTGAGCTCGTCCTCTCAATATTGTGATATCCCGCTAATCGAAGACGTCCATCATTTTTGTACTGATAAATGTCAATGATGTTTATGACATCCAAGGAAAAAGTAAGACAACTTAAATTGTACATAAGGTCATGAAATGAATCTCAATTGGCGGAGAGACCTCGGCCATTTAAATGGAATAGAGATATGTGATTCCTCAATATGTTGGTGTGAATGTACCACTGGAAGTTTGGCGGCTCATAACACGAACAGTTTGAAGAATTAAATTGAAATGGTGAGTCGCTATCTTCACTGTCATTCACATTGTTATACATAGATATTAAATTAAACTCCTCATTCGCCTTGATCCTATCGAGTGTAACGTTACTCTCCATTGAGAAGACAGCATGGCAAAATACCCCACACTAATAAACTCCTACCCCCCCCCCCACCTTCAAACAATTGAACGACATAATTACACATAAACATAGATAATAATCAGTTAAACATAGAACTATCAAACATAACATGAATATAGTTAAATATGATAACAAAAACATGAAACTAATGTACACCACATAAGTAGTGTTGACTCACATATTGTCGGATCAGACTGTCGTACATTTCTGGATTCCTGTGCATCAAACAGATTAATTGCGATCCGGATCATTTGACACCTCTAGATAATAAATCATCATGTGCTGGCCGTTCCCAGACGACCTTGGTACCAGCGACAGTCTGACCCTGACTACGTTCCCCATAAATTATTACTTGACAACAAGCTGACACCACACTACTCACTGGATATGCGAAAATATCCATTTTAGTGATGATTACATCTTTAGACTTCGAACGTGCAACAACTCAACACGAAATTGTCTGAGAAATATTAAAACCTACAATGACTGGTTAGTGTGGCAGATAGGCTGATTGGATAACCTTAGCAATTGTGTAGGAATTATAATCGTGGCTTAGTTAGTTCTGTATTCACGCTTCCGCTTTGGAGGAATAAACAATTATGTGTTGTTATAAAAACCTAATACGCGTGATCAATCCTAACACCTAAAGATCATGGGCCGATATTATCGCCCGTTAGGCCGGCGAACTTGGAGGCCTGTTAACTTTACAATATGTTGCGATTATCCTCTCTCACATGTGTTATTACTAATGTCAAACACATAACTTCTTATATGTAAGGAGTATAATTTAATACTGCTTCTCACAGTTTAATGCCATGTTTATATTAATAGTTAAAATAAATAAAGTTCGTCGAGAAAGTGAGCCGTATCGGGTAACATACATGATTATTATAAGAGTAATAATTTACAGACAAACGTGATTTTTTGAAATCATTAGTGAGAAAACCTTCGTCAACAAGATTAAATTCAATATTTCCATTGCTAACCAAATTAAATTGAATAATTCCACCGTTAATAAAATTGATTTGAATATTTAAATTAGTCACATAGCACGCAAACCACAAAGATATTGAATTTTGAATTATGAAATAAGCTGTCAATAGGTAATATATTATACGTATATGCATTCAATGAAAATTAATTAATTTGATATTATAACTCACATGCATTAAACAATTAATATAACTATAAGATACTCGTAGAATTTACATTCACGCCATTAATATTTAAATTTATGTATCTAGGTGATTATACTTTAAATGTGAAGAAAGCGGCTGGATAATAACATTTGTGTTATTACCAACATTACCAATTTAAATATGTTAAGACATAACATAATAAATTCCTTGAATGTTCCACTCTGATCCACTTCTACCTGGTAATCCTCATCCGCTGTTTCTGGATCAGGCAAACGAGGTTTTAGGAATTCAGTTTGCACTTTGCCCTTTACAAATAGTTTATGTATGTAAATTGATATAATTTTAAGATTTTTGACACATCAGCTATCAAGGTCGTATATGTATTGCACATAGAACTATCAGACTACTATATTCGTGGATAATATGGAAAGTGCGTACTTTGTTCATAACTATGTTGTGCGACGACCACACTGGTGCACAATGGGAAGTCATCACAAACGTTGTTCTGGCTGACGTGTACGATGACATAGCTCTATAGATGGTCACCAAAGAATTTAAAAACCAACGCATGATCCATATAGGACTTGCTAAGACCTTTAGAGTACGTATGTCAAACATTTTGTTTTGACCTAAAGTTAGCCACAAACAAGTCATTTTGTACCATGAAATCATAGAGAAGATGGCTATGGGCAATAAACTTGTGTTTTCTGTACCAATTGTTCACTAGCAATCATTTCCCCTATTATCATTACAGCTGACTGGTCGCAGATATCTATACAAGCTTGTAATATGTCGAGTACTTCACGGTAACATTGTATTTGGTCAACTTTACCTTTAAAATAAGGTAAATACACCCCGTACACTGAGTCTATGTTCACCATTATATTTCATTTTAATGCCACACATCCTATTATATTTAACATTGATTTGGCTGATTACCAAACCATATGTCCGCCGACATATGAGGCCTTCCATCTATCATTTGTTCCATATATAAGCTAGATTTCAAATTACATCAGTACTCATACTTATCAATGAGAACATTTTGTAATAATTGTATATCAGACACTTTCATCCAATGCTCATACACAAATATAATGACTCATTCCATCTTAACAATCATGTCACTAGACCACACGAGTTAAACCTAACTACGTTCTGCTCTGTGTTGACATTGACATCAGCGAGGAAGATGACTGTTATCTTAGATCGTTGTCTTGTCTCTGTCACTCCCAGTCATTCTGTCGGCGAGGCAATCTGGACATAATGTGGTGGAGGGTCAATGACCTCATACATATTAGTTGGTAGTTTACGTTTGCCTAACGTGGGCTAAGGTCACATCTGGGATATAACTACGACACTATTGTACCGTCACCCGCAGATAAACATAATGAGGGAATGGCCCATAAAATGTAAATAACAAAATAATCATATTTAATTTTTGTCATACAAGCACATCATCATGGGGCGAGGACAACAGTAATACGAAGACTATGTACTATTTAGAATGTTGTTTAATCTTCTGCAACAAAGATAACATATTTAACTGAAACCTCAATTTAAGATTGTGTAATATCATGGAATAGATGTCATTAAAATAATATTTCTACCACTGCTTATTATTAAAGAAATGTATGTATAGGTGAAACTGGTACATCAAATACTCAAGCCAAATTACGTCTGTCTTATCTTTGTGGTGGGGGTGGCATTTTCTTGCGATTGTGAAGTACTTGCCCTGTTTTATTAATAGCATATTATCCACGGAAACCATTTAGAGTGTAGACTTGTCAAGACAACGGCGTAAACAACCTTAAATCAATCCGCATATAGATAATCGAATGCATAAAATCCCGGATGAAAGGTTTCTGTATCAATACCCGGAAACAGACACATGGTATAAGTGGGCGATTATATATCCAGTAAGCTTTACCCCATCGATTTGTAATTGATATAGAACGGGAAATGCAGACTCAAATTATTCAAGAAACCTATGATGTAGATAAAGCCAGAAAGTGGGCAATTATAGGTTCACAATTCATACTTCAGGGATGTTAATGAATACTAAACCGGTTTAGTGCTAGTCAGTATGTAAGAATCTAACAAGTTATGTTTCCTAGCTTTAATTCGTAGCCAACAACATATTTGTGTTAGTGAATGAGTACTTTGCCTAGCCTGAGTTTTAGATATACTTGGGGCATAAGGTTGGGGCCTTACCGCCAGGGTATGAAAACATTAATAACTGGAAGAGTTGAACCCTACTTTTATATAGGAAGAGAGCCAATTAATACAAGACATACAGGGAGAGAGAAAGAGGGACACAGAGAGAGAGAGAGAGAGAGAGTTTGTGTGTGTGTGTGTGTGTGTGTGTGTGTGAAATAGAGAGAGAACACTGACGTAGCCATAGGCTTGAAATCAACCACGAGCTTGTTCTGTAGAATGAATAAACGAAGATATACTTTCCATTCATTAAACTAATTTCATTATTCTACTGCTATTTTTGTGTTTCATTTGAATACAAGTACATTAGAGCCATTTGTACGAAATGTTATCAGATATAATAAGATATCGTTAGTGTTCCTATGTTCTCTACAAGCACCCCCCCCCTCCCCCCGTCCGGATAGTTGTACAAAGTCCAGTTTGGTATATGAGTGCGTGTACTCATCTTAACTAATGCCGCCTTCAGTAATGTTGACATGTAGCATTAACTGTGAATACATCTAGCTCTTCTCATCAAATTAATGTATCTGTATCTCAAATCGAGCCTTTATTAGTATTACTTTGACCTGAATATTTTAAGAAAACTATTTCAACATTTTAAATATAATACACACCTACTGGTGTAGTAATACAATCGTATTTTGTTGAATTACAAGAACATTGTAATAGTCGCATAACAACAAAGATGACAATGGAAATTTATTAATATTAGACAATGGCTAGTACCTGAATACTAGCAATCATTTATGATTATCTGATTAACAGTTTAAAGACGAAATTATAATTGTTTTATTAAAATTCATGTTTAAAATCAAAATTAACCAATTAACATTATTTACAACAGTTTGTCTACGATCTTTCCCATCATTATCTGTGTTATTCCACAATCTCGTGTTAATTAACAACATCAATCATCAACGTTTGTTAATTAGAGGTTCACTCCACACCAATATTTCTCTAAACCCGATATAACCATCATCCTCATTACATCGATCTGAACACACAATCTGGGGCGCCTCTGTGGTCTAGCGGTAGCGTGCTTGACCACAGATCACTACCACCCGTGTTCGAATTCCGGCGTGGGCATATCTCAAGGTTGTTTCGTCTTTGACTTCGTCTCATTACCTTTGGAAGTCGCTCGGCCCATTTAGCCTACCTTGTGCACATACTTGGCCGTAAAACATCAATCATCATCATCATCATCATCTGAACACACAATCTCGATGAATGCCGTCTGTATCATGTTGATATAATACATTTCTATGGATATAATAGTACAGCCACCTTTGGTTGAAAGTCCATTACAGTATCTTGTTTGCTGAAATATACAATATAGGAATATGTAGGCAAATTTTCTTTATGGACTTTCTTTGTGGCCTTTTTCTAAAAACAGTGTGTATATTTACATTACGAAATTATCCCACCGTGTCCTTTCTTCCATTACCCTGTCCTATTACGATATTATAGATCCTTTCTATGATCTGGGTTCTGTTTCGTTGTAATTTAATCCACTGATTATGGTCTACAACTGTACTATTCCGGGCATCTCCTAGTTTTCCATCCATTACTCTGCCGCAATATGAGGACTTATCTGAAGCATCACACGTGGTTCCTAAACTCGGCAAAGCGCTATTCATACCTTCGTACTTCTTCTCTTTGTGGTTGGATAACATAGACACATGTAGTAATTATTGTCGCATATTATCAAAGTATACATAACGATAATTCCAAATACCATTGAGGAAAATAAACATTTGTTGCTTACCATAGAAAGACAATTCTTTATTGGTAACATTCGCATCTATCCAATTTGTTTTCTCTCCGAGAATTGTGCAAGTGCCAATTTTCTCACTCGACTCGGTCCAATTTATATTAAATCCAACGCATTCTCTGTATAGGTGACAAATCCTCTGACAATCAGTTACAGTCACATTACGAGATATAACTTGAATGCTCCTGCCGGCACATCGGATGTTAGGCCACACGAAGAAATTACCTTTACCGCAAATATCATTCGTGTGACAAGATGGCGGAAATGTGGCAAACAGGAATGGTAAAGTCAACCATATCACTTCCATTTGAAAGGATTATAATAAGATTTATTGGTAAAATACAACATAATAACTCTGAGGCTTCTGTTGACAGATGACGTCAGTTTAAAAAATATAATGTTATTTTTAATGTATCTATAGCATATTTCAGTTGTCAGCTAACTCGAATGTCTCGATATTATAGTCCCAATAAATATTTCAGAAATATAAAATAATAGAACCTATGCCTACACAACGTCTCATATTTCCATTTTCCACTCTTTAACTTAAACAAAATCCACTTTGATTTATCGGTGTAACATATAGCTAATATCCAGAGTAAAGCCTAAATGTCCTTAACCTATATTGTCACAAAGATGTATATACATTATAATTACAATAACATCGGAATATGCTGAACATTGATTCCTTAATCACTTGACACATGCCAGTTATTAAGTTTCTTCAGTTTTTCACAAGTAGGTTCCTTCGATCGAAGTCTCCTAGATTCAAGTAAGTGAATGAATTTGTGAGTGAGTAAGTGAGTGAGTGGATGAGTGAGTGAGTGAGTGAGTGGGGGCGAAGGAATAATTGAGTGAGTAATTGATTCAGTCATTGAATGATTGAGTCATTGCTTGAGTGAGTGAGTGAGTGAGTGAGTGAGTGAGTGAGTGAGTGAGTGGTGAGTGAGTGAGTCAGTGAGTCAGTCAGTCAGTCAGTCAGTCAGTCAGTCAGTCAGTGAATAAGTAACCTTTCTTCCTTTTTATACTACAATAAGGTACAAACTGTAAATCTATGGATGGGAAGTGTATGATTTGTAAAGCCTGTCAAATCAATAACATCTCCAGCTACTGCTTCCGATGTACAACAGGTATGTATATATATTGTAGAGACAAGCATGATCCATCCACAGATGGAAGTTGACAGGGATACCATGAAATGTATTATGTGTGATAAACATGAAGAACATATCCAGAAATTACATTTGGCTAAGGCAGCTAATTCTGGATAACTCTTATCTGACATAAAAGATGGAATTCAATCAGCTGATGTGAATGATACAGAGTCAAAAAAGATTTGTGTTTTTGAAAGATTTTCAAAAGATGTCACTTAGAACGATTAAAGAACTATGTAATTTTGCCATAACAATACCACATAATTCGGTATATTATAAATGTATATTTTGTGTTTATGTTAAAATGCCAACTTAAGAATGTCATAGATTTTATTAAATATTTCCTCATTAAACATTGATACATGTGTTGTAGGCTTATTATATTTATTGTTTTCTCCTCAATCCAGAAGGGTTTGAGTACATATTTCATGACATAAGTAAACTGACAGAGGATACATACAGTTCAACTTTCTACCGAAGGGACAAACCTCGGATTGAATACCACCTGAGTATTGTCTTGTTAGTTAATTAAATTGATAAATTAGGTAGATCTATGTTTAAAGAAATACAGGCTAACTTAGGCTGTATTTCTTAGCCAACTTAGGCTAAGGTGTTTAAGTGAGTAATTAGTTGGGTTTTTTTTAAAGTCTAGATGCTCATCACTCTTGGAATATATGACTAAATGGTGTCTCTCTAGGATAATAGCCCACAAATTTGAGTATCAACCAGATTCTAACCCACAATCAGGAGATTTGCAGCATAATATCATAATATGTGTTATTAGCTTTGTGTTCAAGGTCTTATGAAGTTTCTTGGTGTTGGAAGTCCTGCCACATGACACTAGAACACCTTTCAAATGAACCAATTAATTATATACATATATATATAAATTATATATATATATATATATATATATAATTACAATTCCCCTTTTTCTGTTTGGTAATTTAAAATCATTATTATTAGTTATTGTTTTAAGTACTACATTTTACTAATATTGTAGAATGTAAAGTAGTTTTCAAGCATCAGGTGCACGACTGGGGATAATCTGAATTTATTTCCATGAAAATATGAATTAACGGTTAATTACATGATTATTAAATAAATCTTTCTATGGTTGATATATCGTTTCTTTTCTAAATGAAAACCTTATTTTTTCTTTGTTCAGGACGCTCATTATATGTTTCATTTTCTTCTTAGTAAATAGAGAATGGTTAAAGACACCAGCATTACAGATGGGTGTATCTTCGATTACCCCTAATGAGTCAGTAAAAAATCTAGGAGTTATTTTTGACCAATGTATTAACATCTATGGACATGTCACATCAGTATACCGAGCTGTCTACTACCATCTTAAGAACATCCACTGTTTAAAAACATCCTTGACACAAGAATCACTTGTAACTGTATATCCGTGCCTTTGTTACATCTCGTATAGACTATTGTAACTCCCTGTTATATGGCATATCTGATTATAACATTAATCGCCTTCAGCGAATTCAGAATAGTGCAGCTCGCATTGTAACAAATACTAGAAAATATGATCAGATCACCCCAATTCTTCAAAAACTACATTGGCTACCTGTTAGACAGCGTATCCATTTCAAGATTATGTTAATAACTTTAGAAAGTCATCCCGAAACCTCAGGTCATCCAGTCAGATACTATTGCAGGTGCCAGTGTCTCGGCTCAAGTCATATGGTGATTGTGCGTTTAGTGTTACACCCCCCACTTTGTGGAATAAGTTGCCGGCATATATTAGAAATACATATTGCATATGTTGTTTAAGGCTTATTAATTTATGTGTTGAAGTATTAATTAAAGTTTTTATTTTGCTGTGATAGTAGTTATCAAACTAGTTATACAGTTCATGCACATGATTTAAAAAGTAATACAAGGTTTAAATTGGTATTTGTACGAACATTACTTTAAAATAATAAAATTACAGTATTTACCTTGGTTTTTAAATTAGAAATAAATGCAATAATCTTTTTTGGTATTTTGATGATTGGTGATGCATGTTTGAGGAGACAAGTACAGTTAAAAAACAACAATTCTTTTTAATCAGTGCCGTTTTGAGCAATTGATTCTCAACGATTCTAAATATTACTTTCTGTAACTATTAGTTTTTGGTGCTGAAATTCCTTTATAATTTTACTATCTCCGTACAAACCCGGAGTGCTACCAGTTAATAATGACGCATCAGTAGCTTCTCTAGTGTTATATTAAACAAGAAACGAGATAGTAAGAGGTAAACAAACTGAAGGTCAATGACTTAATGATGGCTAAAGTTCCTGTGGTGGCTTTATCTTATCCAATATTATCCCCTCTATCAATTGTCGTCCTTTCAAACCGTTAATCATTACTTAAATAACATATTTACAATGACATTCAGCCAGATAATGTACGGAGTCATAATGGATTAGGCAGTTTACAAATATTTATGCGTTCCTTTTTCAAACGAAGCGTGCGTCTAAATGTTGTACAATCAACCTGAACATACACAATCAGTATCTTAACCATCCGAACCATCACAGATAATCAAGATGGATTCTGTGTACCACCCACTCTGAACCACCCACACGTTTGTTTACTAAATGTGACTAAATGGTAAAATTGACAAAACATGTGATGGCGTTGGTTGAATGAAGATTATATATATTCTCTGTTCTCTTTCGCCAAAATTGTAGGAAAATCATCTTTCACTAATAAAAATAAATACTGTTTTAAACTGTGAGATATTACTATGACTGCCAAGTATCAGATTCTAGCCCACAAACAGGAGACTTACAGGAGACTTGCACACATGCATATGAAATATGTTCTCTTTGTGCTAAATAATATGAGATGTGTAAAGCTAAAAATAATCTATGCACATTGTAAACCCCCTTCTGATGGATCCTAAGCCCATGTATATGTGGGGGGGTGTCTGGTGGGTAATCTCATATTAGTAAACAGAAATTCAATAATTAATTTTACATTGATTACAGGCTATATCTGATCTCATACTTTTAAATTGGATTCTTGCTGAACACCATGATTAAAAATACTATGATATTTATCTGTGTATTATGTTATTCCTTTATCAAATATACCTCCACACAAATTATATTACACATTTTCTTCCACATATCAGCATAGACACACATACACATACAGACACACACACACCTATATATATATATATATATATATATATATATATATATATATATATATATATATATATATATATAGGCATATTATGTTGGAACCAGTAACTGAAAATGGAGAGAAATTCCTTGGTATCTTCCTATGTTGTGATTCTTCACTGGAATCATTGTAAGTATAACTCTTGGAGTAAACATTATTAAGTTTTCTCATATTGTATAAGTATTCAATGTGGCTTTTGAATATATTTTAATGAATTTTAATATTAGTAATATTCTTTGATAATGTTTATTTTATTTTGTTATTGTTTTTTTTATACAAATATTGTTGCTCTGCATAAATTGCTTTAGTGCATATATCTGCATTTGAATATTCACAATATGTGTTATTACTTTTGTGTTTAAGCTCTTATGAGACATCCTATGAGTTGAAAATACTGCCACATGACACCGGGATACCTTTCAATCAGGGTTAGAAGTTATTAGTTTATATATATATATATATATATATATATATATATATATCAATAGTGCATGTTTCCCCTTTTTTGTTTAATAATTTAAGAGTATTATTATTATTCATTGTTTTAAGTACTGAATATTACTAACATTGCAGTCTCTAAAGGTAACAGAATTTTCAATCACGATGAGCGCAGCTGGGGATTTAGACAATTTATTTCCATGAAAGTAAGAATTAAAGGTTAATTACATTGTAATTAAATAAAAGGTTCTATAATTGATAAATTGTCTCTTTTCTAAATATATACATAAATTTTTCTTTGTTCAGGACTCTCATTATATGTTTCATTTTCTTGCTAGAAAATAGACAAGAGATGTTACAGGAAAAACGATTCTATTATAGTGGCAGCATCTGTTGAAGTTAATATTTCCCAGGAAATCTAATATGGTATTGTTGAGTTTTCCCTCAGTGTAGAGATATTAGATCATCATTGTGCTTTTTCTGGCATATGGCTTATGGACACATTTATAGAACTGTAACATAAACATGATTTAGTGTTGTTTATAAACGTGTATATTATTGGTATAAATAAATCACATAAAGTACACAGTGTGTACTTTGTGTGATATATATATTAAACGTAATGCGACATTTCAGAATTAGCTTTTTCCAGTATTCACTGGTTCCACAAGAGTCATCTCCGACGAATAAAAATAAATACTTTTTTTTAATCGTGAGGTATTACTATGGCTGACAATCATCAGATAATAAAGTCACATAAAATGTCACAATTGTAGCTAGGAAAGGTGTAATAGGAAAAAAGTCACATTTTATTTAAGTACCATAAATATTGAAAATAATCAAAGAAAAAATATATTATATCAGCTATTAACTGACAATACATGGATTGTACATATCAACAACATTATGATGGCATTATATGTCTGTGGACAAATATTTACGTAAGTGTTTTCTGACCTATTCCTGTGATACTTTACCTGAAACCGGATCACAAATGTAACTTATTTCAACATATCATAGTTTTTACCACAAGAAAGCCAAAAGTGGTCTGACCATAAAACGAAGAAAGTCCAAGGGGTTTAGAAATATGGGAATGAGTACAGCTATGACTCCAGCACTATTTACTACATTAATGCTGTGCGTCTTCACATCTACACTGTCAGTGATGAGTTGAACAAACCACTGTATGCGTCGATTAAAATAAACAAACAGACAGTGAAGTTTCAGTTAGACCCTGGTGCCACTACAAATGTGATACCAATAAGATTCGTCAGGAATATCCAACTATCGAATGCCAATACTACACTAGAAATGTGCAATGGTGCAACGACACATTCTATTGGCAAGTGTAGGATTAACATTAAGAATTTTCAGAATCAGAAACAATATTTTGTTGAATGCGTGTTAGCGGATTAGCGTCTGACACCACTACTCGGACGGAAAGTTGCAGAAAACATGCAACTCATCACCGTCAACTATGACAACCTAACACAGATACAAGCTACTCAAGAATGTACAGAACCTACTATACTGACTGACTATCCAATATTATTATTTGTGGTCTGGGTATACTGCCAGGAATAGTACATCTAGTTTCTAGTTTACCCAGGAGAATACCCATTACTCTGGAGAAAAAGGTATCCAGATAATTGGACAACTTAGTGAAGCGAGGTATAATCTGTCCAGTAAATGAGCCTTCAGAATTGTTGAGTCAGATGGCAGTTACTACTCGTAAGGCAGGAGCCATCATAATCTTTACTGATCCTAGACCTTTGAATGTAGCACTGAAGGGTTCACACTATCAACTTCCAACGATAGATGAAGTTATCCCAAAACTAGTGAATGCATGAATAATATCCAAACTGGATCTTCAGTAGACATTCTGGCACTGCAGACAACTAGACGAAGAGTCAAGTAAACTCACTACATTTGCAACTTACAAAGGCAGATTTAGATGGCTAAGATTACCTTTAGAACCAGTGTAAGCAATGAGGATTTCTAGAAAAGGCTGAATCAGGCTATGGATGACATTGATGGAATAGTTTGTGCAGTAGATGATATTCTTGTCTACGGTTTGGGTTATACAATAAAAGATACAATGGAAGATCACCACAAGAAGTTAACACTATTGTTAGAGAACTGCACCAAACTAGGAACTAGGTAAAGTTACCGTTCCTTGGACATTTGATAACCAGTGAAGGTTTAAACCCGGATCCAGAAAGGTTGATGGCATTCTGCAGATGCAACAAACTACCACAGTCTAGGCAGTGCAAAGGTTCAATGAAACTGCGAATTATATGGCACGTTTCCTACCATAGTTTTTGTCTGGAGTCTAGAGCGTGTTCACCAGTACACATTTGGAAAGCATACAGTAGCACAAAGTGACCCTAAACCACTAGAATCATTGGTGTGTAAGCCACTCTCCAAAGCTCCATGCAGACTACAAGGAATGATGATGCGTCTTTCGCAGTATGACACGTAAATCATCTATTTCAATTGAACCAACATGTTCATTGCTGACATGCTATCATGTGCATATGTGAACTACTCTGGTACTGAACAATCTGACTTAGAACATATAAATGCAGTTCATCATCTTCCGAACCGTCAGAAACGTTTTAAACAGATACAGCAAGAGACTGAAAGAGATGATAACATTCAAGCTCTAAAACAAATCATCATGCATGGATGACCAGACCAGAAAACCGATGTACCACCTAATTTAATACCATACTATGGTATGCGTTATCCGTTAACCACACAGAATGGTCTCGTTTTCAAAGGTGAACAGATCGTCATACCCATTGACATGAAGAAAGCAGTTCATGCATCACATATTTGATCGAAGGTTGTTTAAGGAGAGCCAGGGATTGTCTCTTCTGGCCAGGTATATCATCACAACTAAAACAATACATCAGTACGTGTGAAACATGCCGAATTTTCGAAACAACACCAGCTAAGGAAGCCCTGATGTCTCACGACGAACCCGACTGATCTTGGCAGAAAGTAGAGATTGGACTACTCACTCACAAATCCTTTGAGTATGTAATAACAATGGACTATTTCTCCAACTTCTGGGAAATTGGTAAACTTAATAGTAACACCTCTAATGCCTTGATTGAAAAATCAAAGCACACTTTTCTAGATACGGCATACCAACTACGCTTATGAGGGGCAATGGGCCTCAGTAACCGAGGTCCAATGGGAAAGTCGAAGCGCCTATAAAATAAGCCAAACGTATGCTAAAGAAAACACGTGAATCACGAGCTGATCAGTATCTGGCATTATTGGACATTTGCAACACACCCACAAGCGACCTACCTAGCCGAGCCCAACGTCTAATGAGTAGACATACACGTACATTACAACCAATGACTGATCGTTTGGTGTAGCCCGCTTTACTCACAAACACAAAGTAGCAATATGCTAAGTACCAACAAGCAGTATATTATAACCGAAATTCCAAAGACTTCTAGAAGAAGGCAATATAGTCAGTATGAAGCCATATTCACCACATGTTACATGGAAATAGAGTGTTACAACCAAACGTCTGGATGAAAGATCATATCAAGTGGATACAGATTCGGGAACTTACCGCCGAAACCGATCTCACTTGCGCAAGACCAGTGAATCGGACCCTAGCTGTAAATGACGTCTATTCATCAATCTCCAACGCCAAAGTGAAGCGATATGTAGCTGATCAACCAGCAATGAGTGATTACTCTACAAATAAACCAATAAGCGAACATGTCTAAGGTGACACAGCGACGTATTCCCAGAAGAACAGCACATCTGCTCTAGTGCCGAAAAGACTCGTGTATCACAGATATCAATCAAGAGAATAGCACCACCAAAACTTAACCTATGAATAATATTCAGTTGTTTATCCATATCACCACTGATTGAACATACATGTTAAGCCTTCCGCATTCAGCGGGAGACTCCCACAATCACATAAAATCTTCCGCACTCCCGCGCGGGAAACCCGATCTCCCGCAGTTTCAACGAAACCTAAGTGAACAAAATACCACCAATGTGTTAGCCGCCGAGGTAAAGTTAGAGCAATTCGTTGCCGAGCACAGTCTACCATTTTCGGTGGCTGATCATTTTACGAAATTGGCCAAGCAGTTGTTCCCCGATAGCGATATTGCGGGCCGTATGAAGACCACCACGATCGTCAAGAAAGCGTTGGCCCATCGTCTTGATGCCAACGTTGTCCAGCTGTGTCAGAACCATTGCTGACTGACGAAAGTAACGACCAAGGCGGCGAAAAGGGCAGTGACACCATTTGTCGAGATACCGATCTGCAATATCGGCACCGGAGCGAACATATTTGAAACGATCGACAACTGTTTCGGGTATTTACTGATTTTTTTTCAATTGTAAATTATTTAATTTAGTGAATATGATCATTTCATAACATTTAAAATGTCTATCATTTATTTATGTCAGTAATTTATTTTAGTACTCAAGAAATCACTAGGAAAGCCACTTTATTTTCTTTCAGTACTCAAGGAATCCTTTGAAAATCCATTGATACTATTTACTTATGTCATTTAATTATCTTTCAGTACACGAGGAATCTCTTGAACGAATCTCATCGCGTTTTCGTCGGATAACTGCAGTGTTATGAAAGGCCGACACAACTCCGTGCTATCCCGGATCAGGAACGTCCAGCCGGAGGACCTCGACATTGGATGCATCTGCCATCTGGCAAATCTCTGTTGCGTGTGCCCTCTCAAGCAGCTGCCGATGCCAGTGGAAGAGCTGCTCTTCCACTTCAATCACAGCGCCAAACGCAAAGAAGAATATCGCAAGTGTCTGGAGTTCTCGGACGTAGCACCTTTAGAGATCCTGAAGCACGCCAGCACATGGTGGCTGAGCTTGGCTGTAGCGACATGGAACTATGTACGGGAAAACCAGTGAAGGAGTGTGTCTGTTCTGGGCGACATGAACGTTTTTCTTTTCTGATTTCTTTTCTGCTGATCGATTTCATGTAAACTGTTGAGTAATAATAAAATTTGGTATTCACTGTCATGGAAAGTATTTTGTTACCTTAGACCACCTGATTTATATATAAACCCCTTATTTACGTATAATGCCCGATTTTCCGAGACCCTCCGATTTAAGTATAAAAGCCAGATTTTCCGAGACCCTCCGATTTAAGTATAATTCTCTCACATTGGCATTTCCAAAACATGTATGATTGAATCATTTTGATTTACAGATATCATACTTTGTTTGGTAACATAAAAAAACAATGAAAAGGGAAGGATGTTGTGATATCCACTAGTTTATCTATATCAGTATAGTCTTATATTGTGGCACAGCAACTACTGCTCCTTTATATATAATGATATCACCCTACTGTGGTGGCACCTACTGTTTGTTGTCTATTACTAGCCTAATAAAGTCATGCGTTCTCAACTGGCGTTATCAACTTATTAATTGTTCTACTGAATAGAACATATTGAAACAACTCAGACACTACATAGACTCAGACAATATATATATACAGTCTCATATGAAGATGAAAACGCAAGCATCACGGTGTAGAACGGGTATCAACATGTAGAATTGGAGGCTGGCTTGCGCTGCGTGGCAGTTGATTCGTCGGTGCCAGCCTTCTAGGTCGTTGTTGGTTCAAACAGCCTTCAGTAAGATCGACCATGGTGGCCACACAGTGTTGTCTATCCATGTATCGCATGTAAAAGACGAGGCTTTGTATTTCACCGTTATAGTGCAGTCATCACCTTCAGGAACTAAGGGCAAGCTACAATCCCTGGATCTCCATGTAAAGAGTGCGACCTCACTATGCACCACTTGTCGTTAGATGAATCGGTCTGTGCCTGTGAAATAAATGGAAAAAAAAAGTAATTATTTAATATCAATCTACCCAGCAGTTGCACACCCACACCTCAGTTACCTGCATATATTTATAGTATATACATATACCTTGCAATATACGACATGTATTAGATAAAATTACCTGTTTCACACGTACGGTGTTGCCATCTGTGACAAACATCACAATCGAGGTCTTACGTCACCTTGACAGTGAATACAAGGAAAACGGCGCTCTAAATCAAGACGCTCTCTTTTAGGACGAGATGACATATTAGATTCACTAAACAATTTGACATTCTTTCAGTGTTCAGGCGTAATATTTGTCAACGTAATATTTGTGCAATCAACTGCCAAATACTGATGACATATCTATTTTGTCATCTGGTATAATATTTTCATTGTAATATGACCGCAATTAAAATGAACAAACTTCAGGAATAATTAGTTATTTGCTGTTTCATTGTATCTTAAACTTGTGATGACATCAATTGAAGTTTTCGAAGTGACAATTATGAGAAAAAAACATTGATCTGATTCGTCCAGGTAACATCACAGAAGTGAGTAGATAGAAATATAGGTGTACTGCAATTCACACTTTGTCAAGCTTTTAGTTACGAAACGGTATGGTCTTGGTTAAGAAATGATATGGCTTTTGGTTACTGACTGAAACAAAATTAGTCTATGTCTGAATGGTTGATTATTCACCATTTACAAATTTTGTATTAGATGTGAAATTCTGTAATTGAACATTATAAGTGTTAATAATGATGTTAACAAACGTTTTTATTAGGTCAATCGGAACTTTATAACATTATATAACATTATAACTTGGTTACGAATTGGTACCCCTTTGGTTACGAAACGGTATGGCACGAAACGACCTTATACCGAAACTAATAATTAACCGGCGGAAGCATATTCTTGTTGTCAAATTATTAGATCTCCAGTGCGCTTTAATCAAGGAACTGTTTGTCACATATTCCTTATTACTGAGAAGTAAGAAAGTCAACCTAAAGCAAGGTTTTTACATAATAAACTTTAAGTAATCATTTAAAATAGATATAGTTCAAATAATTAGTTACGACTTCTCCAGAAATACTCAAGTACTAGTGTATCTAAGTGCAGAGTAGGAAAATACAGGCAAACTCTTTTATGGGAATATATCTTCTCTTAGTAGCTAAGCCTCACAATGCAAGAAATAATATCTATTGCTTTTTGTTGTAAGACAACCACATGTGACTAGATATAATTAGTGTGTAACTTTAGTACGGTGTACGGTATCTTGGGAATTGCCGTGGAAAACCCCTGAAATGTGTGCATGTGTGTGTTCGCTAGATGTCGCTTTAGTATGAATTCGTATGAAATGCGTACTTCTAACACGGGCTATCTTGTAAAACAAGCTTATGGGACTAACTATTATGTAACTTTAATATATAGTAAGGTGCATAGTGCGATAGAGTATCTTGTGAATTACCATGGAAAACCGCTACTCTGTATATATGTGTTGGTGTGTGTGTGTGTTCGTTCGCTAGATGTCGCTTTAGTATGAATTCGTATCAAATGCGTACCTAAGATGGTATAGGCAAAGACTATTTATAACAAGACGTGTTACTTGCCGTTTTAACAGTGAGCTCCGGTGGCCTAGCGGTTAAGCACTCGGCACTTGGTGCCAATGGTCGCAGGTTCGAACCCAGTAAGAGGTCGAAACTTTTCCAGGAATTAATTTCTCGGCTCACTACATCGTGGGTGGCTGAACACGTTAAATGGCGCTGCCGTCTCCACTGAATTATTTAAAATAAAGGGGGACGTTAAAACCCCCCTGAAGACGTAAAACACTCTGGCAGTGACCACCCTCAGGGTATTTCGGCTCCATCTTTCCGTACTACTCCCCTGTGAGTGGTGGGGGAGGAGGTTTCTCAACCACTCCAACATGGAGGCTGTGCTGATTAAGCGACAGCCTGGGGATTCTCCCCGAACAACAAAACCAAAACCAGCAGTCAGTAGTGTTTGACTTGGCTGCCATGACCAAACAGCGCTGACTTCGGGTAGAGGCAAAAAGTAACGTCGAAGTGGCTGCGCTTTGAGTTTTGAACCTATGAATACGGACATTTATTATGACTCGTACATTATAATTTTGTGTGTGCAGACAATCTGTATTATTATATGCCATGAAATATTTAAATGTCGTTGTATGCAAGTCCGTGGATCTAGTTTAGTTGGCATCAAACGTCAGCGACAGGCCGGGGGTTATCGAACAGGCTAAATATAATAATTGTTGAGCTTAATTTCCCGCCAACCCCCCCCTGCTTTAACAGCTATTTTACATGTGTTCCTAATACTTACCGACATAATAATAATTCACCATGTTTATAAACCTGATTTTGCAGTCTGTGTTCCCCTTTTCCTCGACCGGAAGTTGGGAACTGTTTGCCATCAAATCGGCGTCCGTTTCGGTCTAGGTTTCTTTTAGGTCAATGGTTTAAGCTCTCTGGTATAGGGGAAGATGGGACAGCTGGATGTTTGGCGTGTAATAAATATGCAGTGCTGCCGCCTTGCAGTAGACATGGTAGATTGACAGTATCATTCATAGCGCGAAAATGAATAGATCTAAACAATTTACCACCACATTTATTGAAGAATATACACAACAATCTTAAAAGGTTGGAGAACAATGTTGTTTCATTTTACTGTAGTGATTCAGTGTTACCTATCAGAATGGTTCCCAAATTAACACAAAAATATGTGGATTTGCCAGTGTTTTCAGGGAGGGTGAAAGGGTGGACACAGGGACTAGTCTGGTGCCACACAATTCCATATTGCCTTCTGACACATCATGGTCATATTTTGTACACAAATAATTTGTCTAACTGTCAGCAGAATGTTGATAAATTTCTATTTAATTTGAAATGTATTGCTCCAGTCCAACACAATGAGCCTTTACACCCACCAGTTCCTTCTTCTTCCAAGATACCTGATGCCATCAGATGTCTGATAGTTATTTTTAGCCCTCAAACTCTGCTTACAATAGAGGTAGACAATATCATAATTAATATAGCAGGATGCATTTCTCACAAAATTACAAAAATGTTGTGTAGTAAATGTGCTGCAGGGTTAGTTGGTCTGTATGTTCTGTTATTACTTTTAAATTCAAAATACATATTCTGGACTCAGTAAATAATATAAAGCAGAACAGATAATTTATTGAATATTTAAGGATTACATTCAGAGCTTTCTAGCTGTGGAAATTGTATATGATATATGTTGTTTTCATTTCATATTACATTCATGTCATGTGATAACATTTACACATAATAAAGTTAACTGATTTAACTCACTGCCTTGTTTTATTTCCAGAATATATTTGCCCATTGGCCAATATATTTTTAGCATGGTGATTATGTGAAAGAAACATAACATGCATGGTGTCTGAAATACATGATCAGTAATAATAATGGTCATGTAGACACACACATACATACATATATATATATATATATATATACCATAATGCACCTTGCATTGTAAAATAAATCATGCAAAAACTAATTCTACACTAGTTACACTTTACACTAGTGACTTATTACACTTATCAGCTGCACCAAATGAGTGGCAAAGCTAACTTTCTAATTCATTTCATATTCCCAGCCTACTCATTATCTATACTATAGATGCCACTATTACTCCTTTCCCCATTTATTTGACTTTTATCCTTGAATATATCCTATTATATTGTCTAATGCCTTTTTAAAGCCGACTTCTTTTGTGAAAGTCCATTCGAAAATAAAACAAAATAGTCTACCATGTTTTCCCCAAGGTGGCGCTGCTAACAGTTTATTCACGCAATGCTGTAAGCTATCGCTTGCTGTCTTGTCTTATTTTATGTAGTCTTTGCTGCCTACTTCTAACATGGATTATCGTAAAATTGCGATTTGTTTGGCCGAAAAGATATGTCATAATTATAGTGTAAATCTAGGTTAAAAATATATACACCTACTAACATAATATTTATTGTCCTTCTGTGCTATGTATTTTGATGACAGTACGTTTTGTGTTGTTAGTGGGACCGAAGAAACATTCAATAGAATGCAATGCATACAACATGCATCATACTGCAGAAGTGGAAATATTTTTAAATTAATATATAGCTTTAGACAAAACTTGTCTGAACCAAGGAAGTTATATTTTTTGGGTTTCACACACACACACACACACACACACATATATATGAAATTATAGATACCTACCATGTGTTGTACATCATGAAATACAAACGCTTATATTTTCCTCTGATGTAATTAGATAGATCTATATTTTTAGGAAATCAGAAAGATGACAATGCTTAAAATGCATCCCTCACTGTATCAACAACAAATTGACAATTATCTATATTTATATAAAGATTCCATATTTTATGTACGTTATTTTAATATATTTTAATTTTCAAATTTCATTATTATTGTCATGATTGGAAATTGTGAATAAAATTACTTACTTATATATGTGTGTGTGTGAAACAATAGAATCATATCAGAAAATCTTATTCAACACAATTCCGTTTGATCAATTGGAATTTACCATCAATTCCAGTACTGGACTTACCCCATGTCTGGCTTGTTATGGAATAATTAGAGGCGGAGTAGACACTTGAAGATGGAAAATATGTTTAAAGTGAAAACACTATGTGGGGCAATATCTTACCAATGAATATGTTATTATTTATTTTGTGTGGACATAATCAATTCAAAATTTAAACAAAATTCCAGTACCAGAATTAAAATGACCTCATGTCTGATCTCACCTGTGTAAGGATATCAGTTAGTCCATTGCATTGCAGAGTTATATAACGTGATATTTGTATTTCTTCTTTCTCAATGTCAGAATTCTTGTATTAGATGTATCTGATTCAACATAGATGAAGACCATTGTGTGTTTTATCGCATCTGCTTAAGTCTCAGTAATATCTCGATTGACTGATCTGGAATGCTTACATAAGCCAATTAATGATCCACTGCATAACATATCATTTGGTTCTGGATTCAAATCCCTGTGTTGCGTACAAATCTAATTCTGACAAATCAGTTGCCATATGAGGTCTAGCTTTGTGGCTCAACATCTAGTGTTTGTAGGCAACTCACTGTAGCTATCTTATAACAGGCAAAGCATACTTATACCTGACTAGATATGTCATCTAACAAGTGAAATATTGAGGACTTTAACTAAGGCATCAACAAAATAATCAATTTGTTTGTCTCAAAGTCCTGTTAATAATAAGAAGTAAGAAGCCTTTATAAGTTAAATTTCCCCAGATCATTTTATAGCTTAATGGGATAATGCTCGACATTACAGGCTTATTATTGCATGCCGAACTCATATTCCATATGCCACTAGGCTGCATTTTTAGCAAATGTTTTTGTTTTATGACAAATATTCTAGCAAACCAGTAGAAGCTCCACATCACCTTATATATTAACTTCACAAATAACTGTCAGATTATCAGCTAACAATTCATATTTTGCATCCTAACACTACTCATGCAGTTACATAAATAACAACTGACTGATCTTAATATTTAAACTTTTCTTTTGGTTTACCAATTTATAGTTTTTGTAAAAAGAATTTATTGTAATAATTGATTAGCACATTCAGTTCTATCATTGCTAAAACCATTTTCTTGTTGAATACATTATAATAAAACCATTGCATTAAACTTGACTCTCCCTAGTGATCAGATACATCTATTGCCTAGATATATTTGATATATATGTTTATAAATATAATTGTGTTGTGTATTTGACTAAAACAATATTTAATAATTATATTTTCAACTACCTTATGTAAACAATGCTAAATTTAGTATAGCTAAGTTATATTTACCATTTAGATTAATGCCAGATAATTAATTCAACTCAAATTTAGGGCTTGGCTGAACTGATGTCTAAGATGGGAAGTAGATTAAGATCATCAATCCTGATTCCTACGATATAAAGGTGCCGCTTTACAGCACCAGTGATAGTTTACTGACTCATGTTGAAGTAAGTTCTTTTTTTTGCAGATAGTGGCCCTGGATGCTAAATACAGTGACCTACGAGAATTTGTCTCTTGTTCGATATGTTTGGAGGAATTCCAAAATCGAGACCCAAGATCTCTATCATGCCTACATGCATTCTGCAGTAAATGTATACAAACTATGTTACAGGTGGCAAGAAAGGCCAACAGTTCATTAACTAACACCATCTGTTGTCCTGTGTGTAATACTTCAGTACAGATACCGGAGGGATCAACCAAAAACCTTCCCGCTTTTTTCTACTACAATAAAGTACAAACTGTAATTAACTCTATGGAAAAGAAGTGTATGATTTGTAAGACCTGTCAAATCAATAGCATCTCCAACTACTGCTTCCGATGTACAACAGGCATGTGTATAGATTGTAAAGACAAACATGATGCGAAATATTTGAACCATCCACAGATGGATGTAGACAGGGATACCATGAAATATATAATGTGTGAGAAACATGAACAACAGATTGAAGCTTTCTGCATAACTTGATGACTGACTCTCTAGGATAACGTCCTACAAATTTGGGTATCAATCAGATTCTAGCCCACAAACAGGAGACTTGCAGCACATTCTAGCTACTTTCATTATCAAAATACTTGAATTTGTTATGTGAGAGGAGTTGAAATATCATTTCATCTCATCAAGCCATCGTCGTTATTGATTAAAAAATTACAATTTAAACATTGAATTATATAATTTATATATATTTATTATTTCTCCTTTATCACTTTATTGAACATGATCTAATAAACCTTTTGCTATAACATGCATATGAAACATGTTCTCTTTGTGCTAAATAACATGAGATGTGTAAAGCTAAAAATAATCTATGCACATTGTAAACCCCCTTGTGATGGATCATAAGCCCATGTATATGTGGGGGGGGGGGGTGTCTGGTGGGTAATCTCATATTAGTAAACAGAAATTCAATAATTAATTTTACATTGATTACAGGCTATATCTGATCTCATAATTTTAAATTGGATTCTTGCTGAACACCATGATTAAAAATACTATGATATTTATCTGTGTATTATGTTATTCCTTTATCAAATATACCTCCACACAAATTATATTACACATTTTCTTCCACATATCAGCATAGACACACATACACATACATCCATATATATATATATATATATATATATATGTATATATATATATATATATATATATATAATATATATATATATATATATATATAGCATATTATGTTGGAACCAGTAACTGAAAATGGAGAGAAATTCCTTGGTATCTTCCTATGTTGTGATTCTTCACTGGAATCATTGTAAGTATAACTCTTGGAGTAAACATTATTAAGTTTTCTCATATTGTATAAGTATTCAATGTGGCTTTTGAATATATTTTAATGAATTTTAATATTAGTAATATTCTTTGATAATGTTTATTTTATTTTGTTATTGTTTTTTATACAAATATTGTTGCTCTGCATAAATTGCTTTAGTGCATATATCTGCATTTGAATATTCACAATATGTGTTATTACTTTTGTGTTTAAGCTCTTATGAGACATCCTATGAGTTGAAAATACTGCCACATGACACCGGGATACCTTTCAATCAGGGTTAGAAGTTATTAGTTTATATATATATATATATATATATATATATATCACAGAGTGCATGTTTCCCCTTTTTTGTTTAATAATTTAAGAGTATTATTATTATTCATTGTTTTAAGTACTGAATATTACTAACATTGCAGTCTCTAAAGGTAACAGAATTTTCAATCACGATGAGCGCAGCTGGGGATTTAGACAATTTATTTCCATGAAAGTAAGAATTAAAGGTTAATTACATTGTAATTAAATAAAAGGTTCTATAATTGATAAATTGTCTCTTTTCTAAATATATACATAAATTTTTCTTTGTTCAGGACTCTCATTATATGTTTCATTTTCTTGCTAGAAAATAGACAAGAGATGTTACAGGAAAAACGATTCTATTATAGTGGCAGCATCTGTTGAAGTTAATATTTCCCAGGAAATCTAATATGGTATTGTTGAGTTTTCCCTCAGTGTAGAGATATTAGATCATCATTGTGCTTTTTCTGGCATATGGCTTATGGACACATTTATAGAACTGTAACATAAACATGATTTAGTGTTGTTTATAAACATGTATATTATTGGTATAAATAAATCACACAAAGTACACAGTGTATGTGTGTGTGTGTGTATGTGTTTTAGTTAAAACTGCAATATTTATGTAGAGCTTTTACTTTATGTTTAGGTATTGTTTATGAAGATTGTGAATCCGTCTTTAAACAAGAAGATCTGAAGACGAGATTAAAAGAAATGATTAAGAGTTACCATGGAATCATTCCAATTCTTCTACTGTACATTATCATGACAATTGTTATAATATCTAGGATAATCTGATGCTAAAGAGTTTAGTTTTATTTAGATTAGAAATAATAATATAATAATCTATAGTTCAAGTACATGATCTATTAATACCTTTAACAATAATTGGTATTTTGCCGCCTCTATCTTGTATTTTTTACATTTAATATAATGAACTTTGATGGAAGAAGCATAGATTGAAAATATAATTGTTTATTTACAAGTACATAATATATATATATATAATTTCAATTTTTTTATATTGTAGTATTAAACAAAGTTGGTTATTAATTACATTCGGGTGGTATAATCTAGCATTTCTGAATTTGCTTTGGTATTTCTTCTGGTATTCATCACATGTGTGTATATTATCACATTACTATTACTGAATTATTTAGCTCACCGTAGAGCTGTCAATGTTTATTTTCTGATATTATGCCATGGAGTCTGAAGGTATTGTGGAGGGTTTGAAAACTTGGAAATGGCCTTAATAATTATACAAATCTCATTAATGTTATGTAGATGTTTCACATGAAACTTATTAAATAATGGAACTTACTGTAAAATATTAAAAAAGTTTTCTTTTTTGGTTAGATAATAATTATCAAAATTATTTAAAAAGTAATACAGGGTTAAAAGTTTTTTATTTGTAAGAACATTGTCTGTTGTACGATTTCTGTATTTTCCTGAGGTTTCGAAATTAGAAATAAATCCAATAATAATGCTAAATATATCTATAACTATATATGACTGTTAAGTATTACTTTCCGTCAGTATTACCTTCTTTAAGTATTCGTTCTTGGTGCTAAAATTCCTTCATCACTTTAATCTTTACTATCTCCATGCAAACCTGGAGTGCTACCAGTTCATTATAAAGCACCAGTAGTGTCTCTAGTGTTATATAGAACAAGAAATGATGACCGACCAAAGTTTCGTGTTGGCGTTATCTTAATGAAAATAGTCCATCCACCAATTGTAGTCATTTACAATAGTTAATTGTCACGTAAACTAAATTTCAGCAAAAAAACATACGGAATATTATATGGATTGGACAGTTTACAAATATGTATGCGTTCCTGTGTTGAATGAAGCGTCTAAATGTTGTACAATCAACCTGACAGTACACAATCGCTCTCTTAGCCATCCGAAACCTCACGGGTCATCAAGATGCATATTGTATATCATCCACTCTGAATCTTGACACATTTATTGACTAAATAGTAATGTTGTCATAACGTGTGATGGCGTTGGTTGAATGAAAATTATAAATATTCTCTGCTCTTTTTCGCCAAAATTGTAGGAAATTCATAAAAAGGTATCCGGTAATAAAGTCACAGAAAATGTCACAATTATGCCTACTAGGAGAGTAGTAATAGGGAAAAAGGCAGAATTTATTTACAAATAAGTCTCATATTTCTTATTTGATAATAAGAAGACCTAAATATAGAATGTATATAACCTGATCCAGTCTTAATCAAAGTTTCTTCACGTGTTGTTTGGATGAAAACTAATCCAATATTATCCTTGATTTATTTCAGCATATGTTGTTGTTCATCCATATAACTTTGTCTACAGTTCAACTGAGGATAAAATATAATCCTATTTATTACAGCCACGTCAATCAAATATTGATGCCACTGGATTCATTATGTCTGTTGACATATAGAAAGGCATTTTATTTATGTTTTCTCTTCACGAAAATAGGACATTTAATATATATTTATGTTGTGTCGATTTTGTTCATGTTACGATCGTAACAGAAATAATTTATCTTGACTCTGTATCTTAAATTATTTAGCACTCTCTTAAATCAGCATCATATACATCAAATATTGTGTTTTTCACACAAAACTCAGAATTACTTAACACATCTGCTCCATTATAATTGTGATGTAACACCTGCGACATTCACGAAATCTTATATGTGATATTTATAATATGTGATAAATGTACATTAATATATTAGAGAATAAATTTAAATTATTGCGAGGTTTTTCTGCGATTTAATTTTTCTTCGTGGGTTTGAGTTTATGTCTTGTCAGCTTTTATCTTATCAAATGATGTCATGGAATCTATAAGTGTGCGTGAGTTGCTTATATGTACTAGAAATTATGGTTACGATGAATATATATGCATGTATACTGTAGATTACAGCATATATAAGTGTAACGGGATAATAACATCTAGATCTGACAACTAATAGTAAAATATCGCCTCTAATTGTTACTGATTTAGCTCCAGCCTTTCATATTACATGGAGACACTTGTCAGTGTCATCATTGGATTGCTCATCTTCAAAAACCTCGGTGTAGACACCAATATCACGTCTATATCCATCCTAGAAGCCGAGTTACAGGCGAAAATATAATTTCACTGACGCTATTTTGAAAATGACGTCTCCCAAATAGTTAGTCCCAATTTGGTGACGATGACATCATTTTCCATGTTTGGAGATGTCCCAGAAACATAATGAAGTAAGTTCCCGGGGGGGGTGTTAACAAGGGACATGAATATATAGTCGTTCTTATAGTGCCGTCGTTAAAGCTCTGCATTCCAAACCTCTAGGCTGTGGTGCGAACCCGGCTCAATCGTGTCTGTGCTTGGGAGGGGGGGTTAGATTCCCTTGG
>JAODUP010000626.1:415000-614637 GCA_025642065.1 Paralvinella palmiformis | reverse complement strand
TATTCAGTAGTACACTTCAAGTGAGATAATATATTGAGTGACATGATCCATATTTAAAAAGTAACTAGACAAAGTGGACTATGATCTTCTTTTCTGTTTAATTTATTGTATCAAGATATGACGTATCTGAGATGAACTGTGACATTACTGTCGGATCCATGAAGTTCAATGCCAGCTGCTACACAGATGATGTACTCGTATGTAGTGTCTACAAACAGTCATAGATATTGCTAAGCACTTACATCACAAGCCAAGGCATTAATTTCAACTCATCTAAATATATGTGTAAAACATTTGGTAAAAACTATGTTCAATACAATCAATTTAATATTACCGGAAAATATTAGCAGAAAAATACAGCATAGTATTCTTTGGTCTTACACTAGCCAATAACAGTAGGACACCTGCACAGGAACGAATACAAGCAACCTTGAAGGGTGTTCTATGTACTACAAGGTGCTGGAATGTGTGCAAATGGTACCAAGTCTGACACGATAACACGCTTATTTAACATTATCATACACTCTGTTTTAAATATGGACTGCAATGTGTATATAAATGAAAGTTCGTCACGGATCAAACAGAAATATTACAATGTAGACTTATTAAAGCAGCTCTTGAACTGAAACAATATTTGTTGTAATACCCCTCTGCTACATACTGCCAGTTTTAGGGGACATCAATCGTTTTCAGGAATTAAAATTCTTCTGAAATATGTTTTTATCAAACTCAAGCACAAGTTCCTTATATACTTATTTATTCTCTCAATACTTAAAAGGTATCACGCTCAATCCACGTTCTTTATTTTCTAGGTTTGTTCAAAAGTGTGGATCATTTGGGATTTCAGGGATTACAGTTATCTGCGATCGATATTATGCAGCTAGTTAAACATACAAAATAGCCAAATTGGTGTTGTGTATAATTGTATTATTGATTCGAAACATTTTATCTTATCAAACATTAACCACAGTAGGGATCAACTGTTAATTCCATTCAAGACATTTTAATTACATACGATAATGTCATGTTATTGTCGTATTATGGTATGTTTCATTCCAGTACTCTCCTTTTCGAGGCTCAATAAATATATTTATTTATCCAAAGCCAGTGATGTTCTGTCTTTCACATTATATGTCAGAGCTTTTTACGGGCCCTTTCATCGATTGGTGTTTAGTTGGTGACTGGTGACTTGTGTGCTACATTTGCTGATTGACCTCAAAGGAAAACTATGATAAGCCACAGACATGTAATCACCCTATTAATATATTTTAAAACACAATTCATTGTAATCACAGAAACTAATTGATTAATTTGTAAATCTTGTTGACGGGTGTGAGCTATATAAACTTCCACAAAAATAAAGAGCTACATTACGTGTAGAATTCATTATCTCTCATAATCCACACGCTAGATCGCAAAATTATCACAAAAACAAACTTGTATAGGATTGCTGTGTCCAGATGATATTGAGTGTTCTCCAGAAGATATAGCATCCGGTGTTAATGGTAAATGATCCACCTAGAACACAAACTATAAAAGACTGCATGCAGCATATAATAATAATAATAATAATTATAATGTATATTTAATAAAGCGTCCTTACTAGCAGGAGCTATTCAAATGCGCTGTACACATATCATGTAATATAATAATACCCCAAATAATGTCTGTAAAAACCCTGTAATGATTTAAAAGATAATAATTATTTATCTGTGAAAGCAACTTTGAACAGGTGTGTTTTTAGAAGAGACTTAAAAGTTCCAAGAGACGACCCATTTCTAATATTTGCCGGCAACTTATTCCACAAAGTGGGGGCTGCAATACTAAACGCACAATCACCATATGACTTGAGCCGAGACACTGGCACCTGCAATAGTTTCTAATGGAAACCAGTTCACACAGGTATTCTGGCGCCATATCATTAATAGGTTTATAAGTTATTAACAGAATCTTAAAATGGATACGCTCTCTAACAGGTAGCCAATGTAGTTTTTGAAAAATTGGGGTTATATGATCATATTTTCTGGTATTTGTTACAATGCGAGCTGCACTATTCTGATATAATCAGATATGCCATATAACAGGGAGTTACAATAGTCTATACGAGATGTAACAAAGGCATGAACTACAGTTACAAGTGATTCTTGTGTCAAGAATGTTTTTAAACAATGGATGTTCTTAAGATGATAGTAGGCAGCTCGGCATACTGATGTGACATGTTCATGCATATTAATACATTGGTCAAAAATAACCCCTAGATTTGTTACTGACCCATTAGGGGTAATCGAAGATGCACCAATCTGTAATGCTGGTGTCTTTAGGGATTTAACACAATGTGGTGATGCCAAATATAAAATATTTGTTTTATTATCATTTAGTTTTAGAAGATTTTGAGTCATCCATAGCCGAATATCGGCAATACAATGTTCTAAATTCTTCAAGGAAGAGGAGAAATTTAACTCATTGTCAGGATCCAGTGATATATACAGCTGTGTGTCATCAGCATACCAGTGATATTTAACCCCATATCGCTGCGCAATGATCCCAAGAGGACGGGTATACATTGTGAAAACCAGAGGACCAAGAACTGAACCCTGTGGTACACCAGATAACAAAAACTGAATGTCAGATAAAATACCATGAACAGACACTCTCTGGGAGCGTTGTTCCAGATAGGATCTAAACCATTCAAGTACTCTACCTGACAGACCAAACATGTCTTTTAACCTAGAGAAAAGTACATTATGGTCAACTGTATCAAATGCAGCAGACAGGTCCAGAAGAACAAGTATTACTGGCTTACCTTGATCAATTGACATCATAATATCATTTTTCACTCGAACCAAGGCTGTTTCAGTGCTGTGACCACTTTTATAGGCAGACTGTAGTGATTCATTAAGGTTATTATTGATTAAATATTTGTTTAGATGGAAAGCAACTGCCTTTTCTATAACTTTAGATAAAAATGTAAGATTTGAAACAGTTCTGTAATTGTTTAGAATATTACAGTCCATAGTGTGGTTTTTTATTAATGGTTTTACAAGGGCAGCTTTCATGGATCTTGGGAAAACACCCAGAGATAATGATTTATTAACTATATTTGTAATTGGGTTTATCAGAACATCCAGACAATCTTTCACAAGCCATGTAGGCATAGGGTCAACTGCACAGAAAGCATTAGATGACTTTTTCAGCAACTGTCTGATATCAGTCTCTGTAAAAGGCTCAAATGTATCCATCATGGATATGCAGGACTCTTCTACCAATGGCGTACCCTGTGATAAGGTGCTGGACTGGAACTCACTATGTATATTTAATATTTTTGACAGAAGAAGTTATTAAAACAATGGGCCATATCTTTATCTGAGTTGATATTATTTGGGAGGACAGTTTGACTTTTATGTAATACTTTATTCACAACACTGAAAATAGTCCTTTGATTTCCCTTGGATGCTTTGATCTTTCTATTATAGTATTCAGATTTAGCAGAGGCAAGGGTATTTTAACAAGAATTTTACTGACCTTGAACATTTCAAAATGAACACACAAACTGGTCCTGATCCACAGCCGCTCACAATACCTTCTGTGTCTCTTTGCAGCCTGTATGTTCTTATTATACCATGGAAGCATATGTCTGATTTGAAGATGTTCTTCATCGACAAAGACATTTGTGACATGCTATATATAGTAACTTTTATGGAGGATAAACTTTGTAGACATGCCATCGAGATGAAACAGAAATCCAAATAAACAGCACTAACAACCGTTTTTATATAAATATAATTTCATTGTAAAATCTTTATAATTTGTTTTGCATTTCATATATTTTCGTGCGTGCATAACTCTGCATCAGAATTTTATTTTATAAGAATATATACTACACTTTGTATATGTTTTATGTATAATATTTTACTACTGCTTGTATAAAAGAGAGATACACGTGTTTCATTTCATGCTAATAAATATATACAAGCACCGTTTTCACGCTCTTTGTTTTCAATATTCCCTAAATGATGATGGTGATTGATGTTTTACGGCCACTTTTGTGCAAAAGGTAGGCTAAATGGGCCGAGCGACCTCCAACGGTAATGAGGCGAAGTCAAAGACGAAACAACCTTCACATATGCCCACGCCGAGATTCGAACACGGGTGGTAGTGATCTGTAGACCAACGCGCTACCGCTAGACCACGGAGGCGCCCCTATTCCCTAAATGGATCATCACCAGAAGTGCGATCAGTCCCGTAAATGGTCGATTTAGAGATTTTAATATATATATATATATATATATATATATATATATATATATATATATATATATATATATATATATATATATATATATATATAATACACTAGATCAATGTATTTATCAGGTTTTGATGATACCACGTGATCGTGTTAAAAGTCGCGTCTACAATCAAACTGTTTACTAGTTACATTCCTGAACTTGATTGACAGGGTAGTGGTCAACAAATGAAGACACAGGTAACAGACACGTTTATATCTATTACATCCACGTGATGAAATTTTCACTTTTATAATACAGATCGTACTTTAGGTATATAAAATGCGAGGAGCATTTGGGAACTTGCTTTAAATTGTGTTTTCGCCACCCATATACAAATATAGCATCAAGCAAATCTCGTGGGTTAGTTCAAAACTAACAGATTTCACATTTTGGTTGTGTTCACACAATAACTATAAGTTTTTTCATAACATGATAAAGTCTAATTCTTGATCCACATTTACTGATCAACTTAACCTTCAAAGTAATAAATATGTATTTTTCAATGCATTATACTTGAAAGAAGTTTAATGTACCGTAAATCATTATGTCATGAACAGTCATAATGAGCAATATCTTGCTAAATGACATTACAATTGACGAGCTCCTTCCTACCTTCACTGCCACTTTATGTAACCTCATCCAAGTCTTCCATCAAGTCAGACCCAGTCTTCGTACAGATGACTGAACACATTCGGATTTCGCTGTCGCATAGGACTAAATTTCAAATGGATTTTCCGCAAAGTGTAGATGTGGTATTTGGATGAGACATTTAAAATAATCAAAGCATACTTTCGATCAACTATTTGAGTGATGACGACACTCAATAAATGGCTCTCGCATTTCTGTTCATGTAGGAGAATAAAAATATGACCAAAAATAGATAAATATGGGTGTAATATCACTCTAACCACAAGGCCTCAATATATAGATAACTACTGATTAATTAATTCATGACACATTCCTATTTAATAATTTATTCAAATACTTTTAAGAGGTTTTGATAGCAGATAATTAACAAATTGCATGTTGAAATACCGATGGAGGTTTTTTGGTCGATTTTGAAACTGATATTATTATTTTTGCATAACTTGTTGAAGATAGATATCTGTATAATATCATAACACATATTAAAATAATGATTATGTTTATTATATGCTTAATTTTGTTTTTTATATTTATTTAATAATTGCTACCCAATAGGGTACTTTGGAACTAATCCGCAGAGTGTCGCTGCGATGCAACTAGGTTATTCATGTAAAGTTTGCTTCTTGATAACATTGACTACGGGTTAGGAATATCTTCTGCATTAATACATTTCGTTCAGTTCAGTTCGGTGTTGCTATTCAATATTTATCTGCATAATTTTGCTTGAATATAACATTGAACCACATGGATCAGATGACTGCCGTCGTATTTGAAGCAGTAATTTGTAAAGTATACATACACTATAATATTCTAGGAAAGTTTGATTATTTGTAAACAAATATAAAACTGAGAGCTGATCTAATGAAAATGGCAAATTATTCTTACGTTGGGTCATGGTGGGAGCCATATTGGGGGATCACATACATCGAATTGAGACACTGATGCTATACAAATGTTGATTTGTACAATAATGAATTTAGTATTTCACTTTATCTTAACCGGAAACAAATTCACAAACGATAGTACAATAAGTTTAATAAATTACTGACATTACGAGAAGAAATTACCATATTTGTGGAGATAATTTTATGAGGAATGCCAGAAATCCAAAATCCCACTGCTTCTTATAGTACTCGGAAATCCAGATAAAAATATTTTTAGAACACTTTATTATTCACGTAGCATGAACTTCACGAACTCCGTGAGATGCAAACTTTAATTACCTTTATTTTTAAACAATTAAATGTTCATAAAATTCGACATTCTAATTCCAAAACATTTAATAACTGAAAACTAACCAATTAAATTTAATTATTTTGGTTTCGCGTTTATATCATCTTGTGTTAGAAGTAAACAGAAAACCATGAATGGATATTCCAGGCTAAACAATAACCACCAATCAAATGGCAGATGAGATATCCTTTAATGCCTCATATAGTCCCTCTCTAGAAAAAGGAAAGTTTACTCAGATTTAATGCCTCATATAGTCCCTCTCTAGCAAAAGGAAAGATGGCTACAATTTAACGGTTCATATAGTCCCTCTCTAGCAAAAGGAAAGATCGCTAAAATGTAATGACTCATATAGTCACCGGATACTGTCATCATTGAAAGCTAATTCTTCACGTACTAACTGGCATATCTCAATGTAATGAACTATCACCTCATCTAACACTGCATATTATGACTAGGAACTATCAACACAAGGATCCTAACACCACGTATCGTGATTGGGAACCGTCAACACAAGGATCCTAACACCACATATCGTGATTGGGAACTGTCAACACAAGGATCCTAACACCACATATCGTGATTGGGAACTGTCAACACAAGGATCCTAACGCCACATATCGTGATTGGTTATTGTCAACACAATGATCCTAACACTAACACCACATATCGTGATTGGGAACTGTCAACACAGGGATCCTAACACCACATATCGTGATTGGGAACCGTCAACACAAGGATCCTAACACCACATATCGTGATTGGTTATTGTCAACACAACGATCCTAACACCACATATCGTGATTGGTTATTGTCAACACAATGATCCTAACACCACATATCATAACTGGGAACTGTCAACACTAGAATCTTATCACAGCACTTAGTGACTGGGAACTGTCAGCACAAGGATCCTCACACGGCATATCGTGACTGAGAACTGTCAATACAAGGATTTTACCCTACCTCAGCAAGAATTGGATTTATTGTCGAAATGAGCTAGCACATCATAACTGGGAACTAGAAAACAGGGAACCATTACCCCCTAACGTCAATGTCATGTCGTTTGTTCTCTATTCGTATAATGCTTATCGGATATTGCAAATAACGCCTATTGAACATTTAAAAAGAATTTTTTTTTTATCAACACTTTAACAAAACTATTTTTGAAACCCGACATTATAACGTGGTGAAAACGTTTTTATAAATAGTATATTACATTTGTAAATTAGGTTTGATCAGAACTTTATTAAAGTATTTTCAAACCTTAAAAACTTTCTGAAAACATTACTTTAGCATTTGTAAATAATGTGCAAAGCGTTACTCAAACATGCCTTATTCCCTACACGTTCTGTGACGACGCAGTTAGTTAGAGCGTAGGACTCGTAAACGAAGGGTCACGTGTTCGAAGCTCCGGTGCTGGAATGCTGTCACGTCGCGATTAGTTCACGGGGTGTGATGGTTATGATAGTATGTCTCTGAGTAAGGCTTTGCGCCTATAATCGCCGCATACGTTGGATGTTCCCCCTCGGAGTATGTGCTGGATTGAAACTATAATACTGTTATGTGCCTTAGAGCAACTTAGGTGATATACGATGAAGATGATGATGATGATGATTGATGTTTTACGGCCACTTTTGTGCACAAGGTAGGCTAAATGGGCCGAGCGACCTCCGAAGGTAATGAGACGAAGTGAAAGACGAAACAACCTTCAGATATGCCCACGCCGGGATTCGAACACGGGTGGTAGTGATCTGTGGTCCAACACGCTACCGTTAGACAACGGAGGCGCCCGCTTAGGTGCTATACATATATAATTATATTATTATTATTATTATTATTATTATTAGTAGTAGTAGTAGTAGTAGTAGTAGTAGTAGTAGTAGTAGTAGTAGTAGTAGTAGTAGTATAAGAAGAGCCATCCATTAACATTAGTAATAGAACACTACTAAACAACTAAAATTTGTTTATCACTTCATCACAACAATCCCGTTATACCATCCGTTAATGATGACATTATCCGGATATCAATTTTCTGGATGTTAGGATTATTGTTTAGAGCGAGTTGTTTTCTTTATGTTAGATCTTGTTGTAGATCTACGACATCATTTAATATTCTTTAGTCATAACATCGCGATGGCGGCTTCAGCCTCTAGTCACGTGAGGGCAAGTGACACTGAAGAACGTGACGTAGCCATATCAATGTAAACCGGTATAAGGAAATAACTAAGCTTTATACTGTCTTGTCACAGTAACATCAAGGTGACACAATACAAGAGTTAGTGACACAGTGGTCACATTGAGCTTTATAATTAGGCATAGGTCGCCATCGCAAATCAAGGAAAGAGAACGAGAGAAGACTTGACGCTGACACATTATTTACGTCACAGTAGTGTCTATCAGTTATAAACAGAAATTAGATCAACTATTAACCGTTCCGTTGTTATAGCAACAAAAACGGTGATATTTCCACAAATTAAACGTTTTCTTGGCCTTCTCTTGATTCTTAAAAGCCAAATAGACGCTTCTTAAGCAAATTCGATATCTTAAGTGTCTGTATTACAGAGTAGGGACAAATAAATTAGTAGAAAATAAATGTGTTAATTGAACATCCTTTCAAGTGGAACCACATAAACTTTAGATCGTTGCTAACGTATACAGTACATGGGCGGATGAGATGTAAAAATATTTACCATTTTATGGAATTTATGCAAATATTATTTGGTGTTAATCTTATTTTGATCAAATCTTATTTTGATCAAATCTTATTTTGATCAAATCTTATTTTGATCAAATCTTATTTTGATCAAATCTTATTTTGATCAAATCTTATTTTGATCAAATCTTATTTTTCAGCATAGAAATCATTTGTCAATCCCCGCAGTAAATGGGTTTATAACGTTTATAAAATAAAGGATCATTACTTGTATTTAAAGTGTTGTGTTATTTAGTATTAGAAAAGACATCCATTCTGAACTAATATCGCCGAATTTGTCCATTTATATCCGGCTAAATGACATAATGTTCATGAAATTCCGCCATATACCACGTGTATCAGATTTATACATATTTAAGTAATAATAAAAATAATAATAATAATAATAATAACAATAATAATGTATATTTAATAAAGCGCCCTTATTAGCAGGATCCATTCAAGGTTATTTCATCTTTGATTTCGCTTCATTACCTTTGGACGTCGTTCGGCCCATTTAGCCTACCATGTGTACAAAAGTGGCCGTAAAACATCAATCATCAATTACTACAGCCATTATGATTCGAAGCAAATAAATGGGGCAGTTCTATGTGTTTTCCAATTCCACCAATGACATCAATATATGTGTTTTTGAGTACAAAGAAGCGACCTTTCCGGCATCGTATGACTTAGAGTTGTCGGACTAATGAACTAACACTTGTATATCAGAAAACTTAAATACAATCACATTACTAATAATGATTCACTAGTTTTAAGCTATTTGTTATGATGTATACTTTTATTTGTTGAATTTAATTGAGTATTAATAATTCATCGAGGTAAGCCATATAGCTGTCCATTGCATGAGTTTATTAACTGATGTAGTCACCAGCTCATTGTTTTAGGTCCTGTGATTTGGTATTTATTTGTCTACTCATTCCAAACCTGGTAAATATTTTTTCTCGAAATGCGGAATGTCAGCAATACATGTAAACGATCATCAACAGTCCATACATAGACACCATATAACATATACACTACTCAAAACAATTAAGAGGCAAAGTGATTTTTGCTATTTAGTTTCTATAATCTGATCAAAATGGGTTAATCGCATTATTCTTGATGAGGTATATATCTCTTACAGAGTTAAACAACCACAAGTCAGTCATGCACAAGTTGACTCACTCTAAGCGTAAAGCACTCCCAATACTCTATAGAAAGGCAATTAAGATGAATTCTGAACAAAGCGCTTACTGGCTGTAGATGCAAATGGTTGGACGGGTATGGACACGATATGAGGAGACGGTTGGGTATGCAATAAGACCAGGCTAAGGACGTGAAAGGTGTACCACGACCAGGGAGGATCGTTATGTGGTGAGCTGTACTTTCCATAACCAGTCAGTCACAGCCGAGAGAGCTGCAATATGACCTCCGGCATCCGACTAACACTCAAATTAGTGATAGCACGTCGTGGTACAGCCAGGTTAGAATTAAGTCGAAAACATCAGAATTGGCAATTACCTGAATGAACAACTATGTTGTTTTCGGAAGAATGTTGTTTCACTATAGTCCACGATGATGATCGAATGGGTGTATGGAGACGCCATCAAGAGACTGCGGTTTGCAGCATGTGATGTGGTCAAAGTTGATGGATTTCATGGTGGATCGGTGATGTTTGGTAAGTGGCACGGACCTGTCCATTCTTCGATGAAGTCGCATAAACGAATTCAGACACCGCGATGAGGTTCCTTGGAACCCATCGAATGGTGATTTGCTGTTGCATTAGACGATGAGTTGATTTCCATGCAGGATAATGCAGACCTTCCAACATTTTATTTAAAAAGGGCAGAAGATCTTCCGTTTAATACCAAAAATAAAATGGCAGACGATTTTGGCGCGTGGAACCAACTATCAGCAACTAATACTACATACTACCTACTAAAAAAAATTAACTTCCTAGAATAACTCGTATTTAAAGTATAAATTAACTCAGACTACAAAATACACGACGTTTCGAAATCACTTCTTCGTAGACATTTTAAACGTCGTAGTGACAATTATGCGGTGAAAATGTTATACTCCAATTTGATTCGTTGAAAAACAACGCGCCATTAAACACTGCTCGTAATCTATGAACTTCCGTAAGAAGAAGAAGGCGACAGCTCACTACCACCAGAGTTCGAATCTCTGCGTGGGCATATGTGAAGGTTGTTTCATCTTTGACTTAGCTTCATTACCTTTGGAGGTAGCTCGGCCCATTTAGCAAACCATGTGCACAAAAGTGGCCGTAAAGCACCAATCAGCAATCATCTTTAAGAAGAAGGCCATCGATGTTATGGGCTGATCAGCTGGTTCACAAGATCTGAATCCGATCAAATATTGCTCAGACGTGATTAGGACTCGTGTTTGAGTAAAGGACCATCCTCCAATGGCAGTTAATGGACTCAGGGAGGTCCTCGTCGAATAGTGTGTTAATATCCATCAAAATACCATTCATCGATTGATCATAAACATGTCAAATCCTTGTGATGAATATTTGAGTGCCCATTGAGGGGGAGGGGTCATTCAACTTCAAGTTACTGGGGTGCGTTTTACTCTTTCACAATTATTTTTATTATTGTCGGTAAAAGGAATAATTACGTTAATATTGCGACTTATATCAAACTGAAATTACACTAAGTCAATTTCTACTTGACAAATGCAAAGATGGCCGAAAAATATCATTAATCATTTTGAGTATATGTATGTAAACACTGATTGCCGATTGTGAAAAATTTAAAAGAAGTAGTGTTTCCGGGTGAATGGCGAAAATCAACCATCATCACAAACAGACAATGATCATCATAAACAAGATGATAAGATATAAAACTTGTAGAATAAATATATTGATTACATTATTGTGTAGCCATCATTAGCATAATGTCCAAGCAAGCAAATCATAAAACCATCATCAGATGGACGTTTAGATAGGTTCCAGTAGCTTCCGACTAAATCATTCCTGTGGCATTATTCCTTTATTAAGAAATCTACAAGTTTCTTGCTCATAGCATTCACATTGCCACATTTGGCTTGTAGAAATCACACCCAATTGATGTTGTGTGTGTGTCTAATAATAGCCATGTTTTAAAAGGATAATATCTTAGCATGTAAAAAGCTAATAATTAAGCGTAATGAGATCTTATGGAGCCAATTAATCCCCATATATCACTTTCTATGATTTCTTTATGCGTTACTACGTCCCAGCTTAACGTACAGTACAACCGAAATAAAATTAGATCAACAAACTGAAGTCAGCTAAAATTATCTTTATTTGACCGAAATGAAACCGTTATGATAATATATTTCGTTACCGTTGTCCGTTCATTGCACTTCATCTGTAAAACCATTATGATATCAATACTTTGATTTAAATGAAAGTAATATATCAGATCTACTTTTGATCCTCTAAAACAAAATACACATAATCAATGTTTCACGTATACCGTCAATCATCACTGGCTATAAATATTATATATAAATATATAGAGGGTTTACTGTAAATATATATTTCTAAATATAAATAAAGACGGATCCAATTGTTATGATTAGATTTTACTACGTCATCTGTTTAATTGGGTTCCGTGCATCCTACAAACTTGTTTCCAAAAACGATTTATTCTCTGAATCTTGGAAACTTCTACCAGATAAATATTAATCAAGGAATTAAAACTTTTGCCCAATAGAGGCCTTGGTTTCATTTCCGCCTTCCAGGTAAACCTATTTGTAACGAAATCTCTGATTGGTTGAAATGGGTCCATTCTACCGGAAGTTTTTAAGTATGGCGCTGGGATGTAGTAATGTGTTGATGTTGTAGGTGTGTAATAGAGATATATTTGACAGGTGGCCCAAACTTGATAGGATCGGCCCCGTTAATGTTTAATAGGTGAGATATTTTAAATAGTTTAATTAGCACTTCATTCATTTAAAAATAGCCCTTCGTGAATACTTAAAGTGGCGACACTTAACGTTTAATAAACGTAATTAAACTTCAAGAGAATCTATCTAGGTCCGTTTTTTCTGATCTACTCTATTATCGTTCAGTCGTTTTCAATTCACACCCATCGTCCCATGTCAGTAAACATCGATATCAGTTGATAGGTTCCTAATGTGCATATCAAACATGCCTTTATAATTGCCGAGGACAGTTTAGACAAACATTTCGTAGATTTCATAAATATGGTTTTGACAGCTAAAACTGTCTAAGACTAAGTCATTCGGTGAACATGGCAAATTAATAATCACGTCGATCATTTGTTTATAATTTATGCGCATGATGTTTTCACATAAGGTTAAAACTGTATACGACCCTCTAAATAGTAAATAATCTGAGTTATATTTGTGAAAAACGTGAAATCTCACGTACGTCAAAGCCGTGACTCACTGACTGTGTAGCCGTTTAGGCAGTTACTTTTTGAAGATTTAAATAGCTCTCAGATTGTTTGCTTTTCTTGTTTTTACACAGGATTTATTACTACTTATAGTTAAGGCTTTATTTTATGGTGAGCACTTTTCTTCTATTCTGATTGGCACTTGACTTGGTCAGACACCAGACAATATCAGCTGATTTAAACCTGTTAATTATATTTAAACAGTTAATTCTTTGGGATACATCACATCAAATCTTTTTTGTTTTTATATAATGTTCTGTTACAGGATGATGGCAGTAATTAGCTTTAGACAACATTTTTTGTTGAAGGCATTTATTTATCAAGCACCAGAAACATGGTACAAGCCTCCAGAAATGATAAGACCGCTGAGGTTAAAAAATAATTTCGATAGATCTCTAAAATATTTTCCTTATAAATGCTCAATCAGAAGTTAATGGGAATGTTTTAAGTGAAGCACATTTATTTATATTATGTATTGCACTACATTAATCTAATTTAACAGTTGGATCAACACACATAGACAGCTAAATACATAATCATTTGGTTAAGGTGCCTCTTCCTATAGTCACTTAAGGTGCCTCCTTTGTCTAGCAGTAGCATGTTGGACCACAGGTCACTACCACCCGTGTTCGAATCTCAGCATGGGCATATCTGAAGGTTGTTTCATCTTTGACTTCACTTCATTACCACTGAAAGTCGCTCTGTCCATTTAGCCTACCATGTGCACAAAAGTGGCCATAAAACACCAATCATCTTACAGTCAATTGCCACTCTCATATGCTACTTTTCATTGGAGGTTACAGCTTATTGCTTGTCAGTTAACCTGGTGGCAGTAATATTTAATTAACTTTAACTAGTACAATATTGAAATTGAGTAAACCCTAAGTACAGTGCTTATAAATAATGAATGAAATCAATTAACAATGTATACACAAAACATACTGAGTCCCAGACTGAGACAAAGTGAGAAGGTTAATATGTGACTATGTTATGCGAAGTTGTCCGCAGTGTACATGGCTCAGTTCAAGAAGCAGCAAATAGAGTTCAGTGTCAGATCCAGTAACTGGCTTACAATAACTTACTACGGGTTGTTGTTGTTATAGAACTAAGCTTTGACAAGGAAAAGGGATTATTGCTATTGTTTGTGTTCACAAATATCAGTGATGACATTTAATTCTCTTAGTTTCGGTGTAGGCCTCTCGAACACAGTTTCTTCTAGGAGAACATTTCCTCCCGTACATTGAATTTGAAAGAATAATTTTCATAAAAGATTTGTTAGACAAAATGTAACTATTTTAGACGTGTGACTGTCTTTACCATAATATTTTATCCAGCTACGTGTCTCTACAACTTTATTTGTCTCTCAGTTATTTTTTTCCCATTAGATGTTTCCAGGGCTTTACATTAAGCTTTCCCGGTTGACACTGGGAACCTAATTGTGATGTCGGCCAAAATATAAAAGCTACTGCGGGTTGTCCGACCTGCCAACAAGGTTCCATGATAATGATTCAATCATTTATTTCAGATTATTCTGTGATTTCATACATTCAGATCACTCAGTAAAACAGGGTTTTGTTTATAGTCCAGTGAAACATGTAGCTCAGTTCCATGTGTTGGTGCAATTGCACCGGGAGGAGGTGCAAAGTTTCACGAAACGTGCTTCCCAGAATTCATAGCGCAGCTGGCTTACGTAAATCCTAACTGCACGACAGCTCCAGATGCATGGCAACATCTCTTTATTTTTTTACATTATTGGCCCCCCACATGGCAAGTTAATGCTAAAACTTGATATCATCTCTTGGTTTGCTCGTGAGAAATGATCTTCTTCAACACGTTGACTGTTGCTTGCTAATGTTATATAAATAAATTGTTTGTCGTTGTAATTTTCTTTGTAGGATATAAGATGTTCAGCAATATAAATGTTATATATAAAGTGATGTTTAACATTGATGATGACACGGCTGCGTCAGATATTGACAATGAATAAAATATTATCTTTTTTCGACAACTGCACTGCTGACGTTCAGCAAATCATTTAATAATTTGAATGATGCGTCAAAAAGAAATGTTATCTATTTGGCTGCACCAGGCTATGTTAAATTCCTAAAAACAATGGCATGAAAAATTGCTGAATCTTTAATTATCTGGTCAGTAGGTAATATAATAATAATTGCAAACTTTTATGGTGCCAATATTGTCAAAAACAATTGAGCTCAGTGGTGCACCTAGTAGAGAGGGGGGGGGTGGCAATCTCGTAGCTAAGGTACAATGCAAAATTCATCAACAAATGATTGGATGCAGTAGAAACGTGGGAGGGATAATTTTTTATATTAATGTATCAAGAAAATCTGCATTTAATTTCAGTCCTGTATTCTGGCGTACATGATGTCCTTGTAAGAATGACAGAATCTCTTAAATAGTCTGTGTCCATTGATTCTTGTTGTGCTTCACCTACAATTAATTGGGTCGAGTCATTTTAGTGAAGTCGGCTTCTTGTATCTTCATACTCATAATAATTGTTAATGTGTTACATTACAGAAATATTTCTCTTCAAGAATTAGTGGTGAATAATATTCACACCCTTTTTATTAATGCTGAATAGTTTATAATCGGCCAAACATATAGGGCAAGCTTGTTATTTTCAAGAACCTCGCCAGTGGTTAGTACTTTTGTGGGTAGATCATTCATAATTGTTAATAATCTTCAGCATTCTTTAAAACATAAAGACTGTTAAGTAGATAATACTGCTGCTTCAGTACACCTATGACTGCTCTTAGCTTGATACTAATGATGTGAATCCATTCATTTACGATTAAATTTAGCCAAATGTTAATTAGTTATCTCAGATAACAGAGATAGACAAGACACTGTCCAATATTTACATAATATTTCTGAGAGAACTTTTTTTTTTGGGGGGGGGTAATTACCAGGTACATCCTGTACAATTATTGTAGATCATTATTAAAATTTTTATTACTTTCACCTAATCAATAAATGTCTGAAGTGAAATAAACTACCTGTAGAACTAACTACCAACCTGTCTATGAAATGTAGCTGTAAATTCTAGTTCCCAACAGCTGTACCAGATATAATTTGGTTACACTATGAACCTGTACTTGTTAACAAACATTGGCGTCATAAACCAGGTCAAGGTGATATTTAGGTCAATCAGTTTTCTAAATGAACAAGAATTTTAACTTTTCATTGGGGTACTATTTGTTATTATTGCCCATAAACATGATACTTGCTGAAATTTAAAAATATCTGTGAGGAGCCTTTTTGGTTTTGCACCTTTAGTTGTTAATTTGGAACTAACTTTCTATATAACAGTGTTATACCTTGGCTATTAACATTTGTTTTATATCTGAAGATATCTTAATAATAATTGTATATATATATATATATATATATATATAATATGAATGGAAATTATAACCACAAATGAATAATTAATTGAGAATATTTCATGCATCATTTAATCATTATCAGTTATTTAAATGATGCACCAATGTAGGAACTGAAAAATGATTTATTTTTTGTGGTCAGGTTTCTAAGACTGTCTACTATTAGAGTAGACATACCTGGCCAAATTGAGCATCATTATTAATGTCATCATTGTGTAGTCGTATCACACATAATGATAAATGACCGTCCATATTATATTACCATGATAATATCCACAATTGTAAACATTATATTTAGGTACGAGTCTGTTTCTTTAATTAGGTGTTTTATCTATTTCTCTGTCTAATATAGATCATTATTAATTTAAAAAAACATCACGTCAGTGGGTATCTTTGAGTGTGTTCTTTGAGTGCTGCTTTAATATTGATGGTGTCTGTGTGTATGCTGGAAAGTATTTTATAGGTACTTACCCGTTTGTGTGTTAACAAATTTATACCGTATTTGCTAAATGTGTCTTAGGTCACGTGCAGGTTCATGATGTCGTTGTTCGTGCATGTTCTTACTAATTATTCATAATTTTTTATCTTGTTACAGGAACCATTGGCACTGTCATCGATGTTATATGGCTAGAAAATGCTCTCCTTGCAAAACGTTTTTGCTGGAAAAGGTAGGATCAATTATCATATTTGTGATTGCGGTGTGTCTGTGTGTGTGTGTGTGAAAGAGGTGGTTGAAAATTGTGATTATTCAATTAATTACAGTAACTATCATTTGACTTGTTAGTTGTATGACTTTGTCACCAAAAGAAGGGTTTGTCACTTGTACGACTATCAGATTGAACTATAATTACCTGTTTGTACACACGCTAGATATCTGAAAGCGCCTATCTAAATATAACCGATCTCTATCAAGTTGCTCTTTTTATATTAACATCACTGTAAAGGTGTAAATGTTATGGTTTTAGGCCCTTTTGTCCAATTGGCGGCTGTGCAACCTCCAAAAAGTAATCAGTTAGAGTTAAAACACCCTTCTGAGATAGCTTGGCTGGGATTTGAACCCAGATGCCATAGATCTTTGGCCAACTGCGTTAGCAGTTAGGCCATCAAGGCATCCCCATTAACATCAGTGTTGTAACTTTTAAACTGTCTGTACACCTTCATATCATAGTGTTATTGAAGCTTACTCGTATCAATATCACCTCTTTGGTTTACTGAAAGTTTATTATAAACTTCTAGTAAATAAACACCAATTTACTCTTTATTGTATAATAAACAATGAAGAGTGAAGGGGTGTTTATTTTGTTTAATCTTGACCCTTGTCATACACCTTGTAATAAATGACTATTAAGGTATTAGTTACATTTTCCAGAATTGTTCTGTGGCATTAGAATTGCACTCTTTCTTAAACGAACACAGACAATGTCACATATATTCAGTTTATGAAATTTTATTTATATATATATATATATATATATATATAGTGTTTGATTGACTGAGATTAAACTGTGATCAGTGTCAGTCAGGTATGGTGGATACATGGAAACCAGACCGACCATTGCATCAGTGGATATTTTGTCAGGTGGTCTATCAGTTGGGCCTTTGGGGTTTATGAATATCCACAGTGATGTGTTCAGATTTTAAACAATAGGCTGCACCTTCCAGCTATATATATATATATATACAGGGGGAGAGAAAGTTGCTTGATTTTCTGAATTAGTTTTTCTGAAAACTGCCAATAAAAATTATAGTTTAGACTAGTAAATGTATAATTATATTGGCAGATTAAATTATTAGTGAGAGCTGATTGGCTAACATATCTCACAACGCTAATTAATATGAAGTAGCTTATGTACTGCTGCAGGGCAAATGTTGTGGCTGATTACTGTCTGTGCCATTTAAAGCTTCTAATGTTGGCATAAAATCAGATTCCGAATAACCACCAGAACTTGTGTTTTTACTAACCAGGTACATTGACTTTCGTTCATTCATGCTATATCCAGAGATGCAACTATCTCTGGAACAAGGAAAGTCTAAAACTAACCAGGAATAACAGCAGAAAATTGAAATAAAACATTGATGGTAATTTTGGTTTTTCTACCTGCCTGACTTAAGCAGGCTGTTAAACTCTGAGGCCCCTGACTCATAAATTTGCTGTTATCTTCAGTAATTGAATCAAAGATGTATTCAGATATTCAGAAGGAAGCCAATGTGTGGAGAAACTAATAGACAATTTTCTTTGGTTGCTGTCTGTGATGTTTCTTGCTGCATAATGGTTTGTTGTCTTAGGAAAGAAATACAATTTGAACAACTTGCAGGTTGTTTTCCATCTTTGGCGAGTAATAGTTTGCAGGAGATTATTTCATGTGAAGCATTTAAGAATGATTTGCTATATCAGCAGTATATAAGTTAAGGCTTCTGTCACTACTACAAATGTTATGAATGTTCTAAAAATGACACCATGTGCTGGCAACAGCCAGGAGTATTCAGTGTACCATCGACAGGTAACAACATGGGTATTAGATTTAGAATATATTTGGGTGTTTTTATAATGAGTTTGATAGTCTCCATCAATTGTATATATATATATATATATATATATGATTATGAATATATATATATGAATATTTTCTCACTGTATCACTCAGGACACTGTCCGATATCACAGTGTTTAGACTATTTTGCTGCCAACCTCCAGTTTGTGAGTTCGAATCTAGCTCATACCTGTATTCAGAAATGGGGTCAACTTCATTTTGTCAATTCTACATAAAATTTATCAGTTCCACTTTTTACCTATTCCAATCACTGATTGGAGTATGTACTCCGAGTAAGTACTCCAAGTTCAAATTAATTTGTGGATTTAATTTTTTTGTAGCAAATTCCAATTCCAAATTTATCAATTCCAGATCCTTTTTGTTAAAATAAATAATTCCACAGTGTGTCCCAGCTGTGAGAAATGTCGAGGTTATACAAACTACTGACTTATTCATCATTGGTATACAGTCAGTATGTTAAGATAGTTTTAATACAAAGAAATTACTGATAGTAACTGATCCCATGTTAAACTCGTTCACCAATATTACCAATACCTGGAGTTTACAATGTGTCCTGAAAAGACATGAAAAACAACAAATTCATTTTCCAAGCGTGGAAATATCCTTGAATTTTACAAGGTCAGGAAATGTTGGGGGGAAATACTCTGAGAAAACATCCACTTAGAATAAAAAAAGTCCTGGGATAGATATTATCCATGTAGAGTTATATATTTATAAACCATTTATTTAAGTTACCTAATAATAAAAATATTCCCGATTACATTAAAAGCTTTAAAATTGGACCGCTAAAAGTCTTGATCTCCCATGTTTGTTAAAATTTTAATAAAAGTCGATGGATCTGACAGTTTATGGAAGGGGAGAAGAGTGTGTACCATAAAAATTTCAATAATTGATAATACATTTAATAAATATGATATGCTTTTCCACACGTATCTTGAATTATTACCTTAAATCTTGTCACTTTGTCCTGGAAATTGGTAATTTGGTTTCGGATATATCCTGGAAAATTATGGGCGCCTCCGTGGTCTAGCGGTAGCGTGTTGGACCACAGATCACTACCACCCGTGTTCGAATCCCGGCGTGGGCATATCTGAAGGTTGTTTCAGTCTTTCACTTCGTCTCATTACCTTTGGAGGTCGCTCGGCCCATTTAGCCTACCTTGTGCGCAAATACGTGTATCTCTCTTTTATACAAGCAGTAGTAAAATATTATACATAAAACATCCTGGAAAATTATATTTCCTTGGCTGTGAGAACCCTGAATTAATCTTTTATTATATTTCCCATCTTTTAAATGATGCCTAGGCACTAGATTTGCGATTACCTGGAAGTTGTATGAAGCCATTGATTAGAGATTCTCATTTAACTAATTATAAAGTTGTGTTATAATAGCTGAGGGGTTAATATTTTAATGCAGTTTAGTGTTTTTAATTTTGGGTATGACCTAAAGAGTGTGTATTCATTTTTCAGGCAGGACCATTAACTTTCCTGAAAGGTCTGAGAAATTTTTGTCTTAAGTTGGCAAAGTTCATTTAAACTTTAAGCCATTGTCTGTGTGCATTTATGCACATACGCAAATAGTATCATCTTTATGTCATATTCATAATAATATATAGCAGAATTAATGAGCATATATAAGCATATACTTGAGATCAACTACCACTTGTGAGGTGTTGATTTAGAATTGTTATTATGAATGCTTTATGAGATGATTAAATTGATGCAAAGCAATACAAACTGCTTTCCTTATAGACAGCGAGGGGTGGTTTCTGATCCCCCCCACACACACTTCCAGGTTTTGCTATAAGCATCAATTGCTAATAAACCTATGGTGTCTCTAATGGCTGGTTGTTTTGGCTTGGTGGTCACTTCCGTATTAAAACGGACATATCACAGATGTAAATGAGATAATTGGTTCGCCAATATTAGACTACATACAGTGTGAGGAAATGGTCACTGATGGTTCTCCTATTATTAATAAAATGTAGATTACAGTAGACGTAAATGGTATTTTAGTGCCATTTATCAGTAAACTAATAACTAGTTTCAATTTTTTTAATCCAAAGACCTACTGAACCACTCATTATGGTCAAACAGTGAACTTAATGACGTGTCATCAGCCATTGGGGGAGATCTCGTTAAGAGCTTGCCACATTCTTGCTCAGCACTGTAACTTTTGACACATCTCAAATTTATCACCTAAAATCATTAGATATTAATACGTATAGATACTGACTTCTGGAATATGTCATGTGTTGTTTATAATTGATATATTTGTCGCGCTCGGCGTCTCTGTGACCAAACAGTTGTTTACACACCTGAACGACCAATCTGATGGGTGTTTCATCCTTCACTTAATCTCACCTCTTGACGTTTAGTGATTGCTTGACCCACTTAGCCAACCATCTTTACACAAGTTACAGTACTTACATTTACGATCATGTGCAGTACAAGCAGACTCTATTCACCTGTGTCTGTATTTGTGTTTGTGAGGGGGGGGGGTGGAAGGAAGCCAGATAGACAGACAGTTACAGTTGTAGGCATGATTTATCTGATCAGTTTTTTCATTGGTAAGAGTAAGGCTAAGGTACTACTTTAAGGTGGTAAGAAATGAGATGCTGAACTTTTTGTGCCAACATTTGACGTTTTATCTAATGTTAAAACTTTTAAAACAAAAATATTGTTTAGCCAGCCATCTAAGAGCTAGTTGAGAAGGATAGACTCCTATTAGTCTTGTTTGTGTGTGTATACATGTATGTATGTTACAGTTAATCTGTATAATTAGGTAATATGTGTATTACCTGAAATATTCAGGTAATATGCCTATTGCAAACTGAGATTTAATACAGATTACCTAAAAAGATCAGGTAATATACATATTACCTGATTATACAGATTAACTGTAAAATATATAACTTGTTTCTCTGTACATCTAATATGACTAATATTAGTAATAATATTATATACAGAAAATCATTCTCTTACTACATTGAGTGAGCAGTTGAGTGTAGTTTAGTAAACATTAAATGTCTATCACTGAACCTGTCTACTTCGATTATCACTCATTCATTGTAGCATTCTATGATCATACTAACGTGATGATTTCATCAGTAACATCACAATATATGATCAGTTTGTCTGTTTAAGTGTTGTCTAGCTCAGTACAGTACTGCCCTAGGCATAATTCTGGCTAGGTGTGCGGTGTTGTTGTTGTGACGTCGGATGAAGTGCACATCATAAGTTTACCATAAAGATATATGATTCTTGAAGTCCCTCAAAGTGGCGGTTGGTTCATCAAATGCATTTCAATTCAAGCAAGATTCATGGATGATCCTTCCAATTGTCCTTGTATCTTACTAACATGGAAAAATATGGTGAAGACCATGATGAGCTAATGAACCCTAACTGAAGTGAGAAATCCTTTGATGATTGATGTTTTACCGCCACTTTTGTGCACATGGTAGGCTAAATCAGGACCGAGTGACCTCCAAAGGCAATGAAGCGAAGTCAAAGATGAAACACCCTTCAGATATGCCCATGCCGAGATTCAAACTCTGAGCTGCAAGTACTGATCTGTGGTCCAATGCGCTACCAACTAGCGCCCAAGAAATCCTTTGAAGATCACTCGTAGATTTTAAACTATAAATAACCACACAACGTCGTGATATTTTTACCGCACAACCAGACTAGTAATGACCAATGTTTATTAGTTAAGCTCTGGTTTTGTAATATGGAAATATCACAGTCGCATGTGATGTATATATTCATGTTCAGTTGTCATTTTTCGTGACAATGATAATTTAGCATTTTAAATCGCATAAATAAATATTTGGCATATTGTCAATTGAAATTTACACACAACAGACAGTGAAACCTTTTGGAATCAGTGTATTAGTTAGCCCAGTTCTTTGCCAAACATGTCTTAATAGGTTTGGGCGTTTTTCTCGAATATTAATGATTGGCAGCCGCCGATGCCAAATTTTAACGATGATCACAAATTCATGCAGATTAATCTTTCCATCACTCCCCTTAAAGTACCACCCTAATATATGTAAACAAATTAGTGGATTTTAGGAAATGGCAGGAAAGCCCTTCACAGAAATTTCATTAAAGGTGGAAATAAAAGAAAATCTAATATCCCTGAAGTAGAAACTTTAAATTTAATTGACACTGAAGCAATCAGAGAAGTGATAAACCATGCCATATAATGTGATAATATCAAACACTTAATAAATTATTTAGCAGGACATTTAAACACAATAGAGAGAGAGAGAAAGAGATTATTTTTATGATTTATTAATGTGTGGATGTTTCTAACCCACAATATTTGGTGAAGTTCACTATTATTATTATAACCGACATATTAAGTTACAATATATTATAAGTCTACTGTGAACTACCAGAGCGTGACATCATTATAAATGACATCAGAAATAAATACCCTTTAAAAACGTGTCACGCCGTTATGGGAGCTCTAGTGTTAACGTGTTGTTTTCACCGTAGTTCATACTTGGGCCTTTAATTTGTATTCTTATCTACTGAAAGATGTGGAAATCAATTGATAAAGATGTTCACTTGTTATTCAAATTTGGAAAATCTGAATATTAACTCTTCATGTTCCATATTAACAAAAAACAAGACAATTTTGTCAAATGATTTACACAATATTCAATGACTTCAGTTGGTGTCGTTATCATGTTAATTACCCAGTGATACTATAGTTAAGGTGTGAGCCGAATTAAAGGCATTTAGAATATGAAGCAGATCAGTTATGATATTTGTATCTGTATGCAAATGGACAAACAATATATTTGTATACGTATTCCTGTGTTGACAAAATCCTCAGGTTTGAGGTACTGTATAATAAACTCCGATGTACCCTTTTGGTATGTAACTAATACCAGGTAGTAGCAGTTCGGTTTATCAGAAATAATAAAGTAGGCTTATTATTATTATTCATTATTAGTAGAAGTTAGAGGACCTGAACCATAATCTTAGTAAAAAAGTTATGAGAATCAAAGAATTATGTGGTTCCCATATTTTATTTCCCTCATGTGCCATCCAAAATCAGCCAAATTGGGTAATCCCATTGGGTAATACATTCTAGAAACAATACATACACACATATCACAATATGGTATAATTTAAATTAATTCTGGAACTTCAAACCGAAAAGTACAGGAACTGCTAATAGTTGCCCCGATCCAAGTGTTTCCCACAATATCTCTAACTGATATCCTATACCCATCCCTGATCACTACAACCATCTTCACTCAGTTGTTTGGTTGCTAAACATCTGGAAATGATGCCCGTGTTTCACACGTAACCTGTGTCAGTTGGTAAGCAAAATGTCTCACAAGTACACACAGCTCTATTATTATAATAGATCAGGTGTCTTCGTTGAATGCTCCTGCAGCTGGTGTGCGTGTGTGTAATAAACATAAACTAAATCTATACGATTGGTTCATGCAGAATATCTTGTTTCCTGACAAAAACACTTCCTTCATTTAAAATCTCGAAAATATACAGAACACGGAAAATATACAGAACACGGAAAATATACAGAACACGGAAAATATACAGAACACGGAAAATATACAGAACACGGAAAATATACAGAACACGGAAAATATACAGAACACGGAAAATATACAGAACACGGAAAATATACAGAACACGGAAAATATACAGAACACGGAAAATATACAGAACACGGAAAATATACAGAACACGGAAAATATACAGAACACGGAAAATATACAGAACACGGAAAATATACAGAACACGGAAAATATACAGAACACGGAAAATATACAGAACACGGAAAATATACAGAACACGGCTGTCGGAGCTGACTCAGTGCGTATGTTTACACTCTGTGTATTTTGTCAGATGGCCAAAAGACTCGCAAAAGTAAATGGTCTTTGGAATAGATAACGTATGATTTTTGTGTCAGATGGACACTGTTGGGCGCCTCCGTGGTCTAATTGGTAGCGCATTGGACCACAGATCACTACCACCTGAGTTCGAATCTCGGCGTGGGTATATCTGAAGGATGTTTCATCTTTGACTTCGCTTCGTTACCTTCGGAGGTCGTTCGGCCCATTTAGTCTACCGTGTGGACAAAAGTGACCGTAAAACATCAACCATCATCATCAGATGGACACTGTTTCATAAAGTGATCCTTGTTCTTAATTAAAACGTAATTTATTAACGAAGCACCGGTAAATGTTTGTTATAAAGCTAAAATATGTATTTCTTGTAGACGAGCATTTCGAATTGTTTGCTAGAAAAAATATAATAATACTAAAAACAAGGAAAATCTTATACTTGTGGTAAGTTGTCATATACTTGTGGTAAGTTGTCATACACTTGTGGTAAGTTGTCATATACTTGTGGTAAGTTGGCATACACTTGTGGTAAGTTGTCATATATGACATATATGACAACTGAACATCTGTGTCATATATATATATATATATATATATATATATATATATATATATATTGAGCTATTGTTGATAAAGGTTTGTCTATAGGTTTGTCATCGGACCATGATGAACTCATCAATGTGCTTTGATCTTGACCCGTTTTGATGTTGGTGACATCTGGTAGATAGCAATAATAAGTATCAGTCAGACTGATACCGTCTTCCGTGTAATAGCAACAAGTGCTATCATGAAAACCATCATGATTTATTACTTATTTAAATTTTTCCGATGCAAATGATTCTGTAGAATCGATGTTTGTTTATTGTTGATATATTATTCGCATAATACTAGTTAATATTAGTGATAACTGTCTGGACTCAGCTCTGAGAGTACCACAGTTCTCTCTGTCCAAAAAAAAAAGATTAAATACGGTCCTTAATTTCAAACCCTATTTAAAATATATAAACACATACACCGAATTATACCTGTAATATTGAAGTGTACATTTATTGTTTGATATGAAAATCTTCTAGTTGAAGGCCACCCTCTGGGAGGCACCAAGAACAAAGACAGTCCTCTGGTGAATGTTGTTTTTACACATCTTTCTTTGTCAGTTTTTAAACTATTTTGTCTCTGGAGGTGGTCCTTGCTGAGCGAGCCGAGTGGTTAATGTGATCATGCCGAAGCCCATCCTTTGGATACACAGGGTTAGAATTTTACCACAGCACCAACGGCAGATGCCGTGGTTGTCCTCTTTAGTAGCCTTGGTACATCAAAATTTGGACGATGTCCACGGCAATTAAACCCTGTAACTGTAACCGTACCTGGTTTACCTCTATGACCTTCCCATAACTCCCACCGATTCACTGACGATTATTATTAATAGTATTGTATTGTATTACTTGTAATTTGTTATCAAACTGTTTGATAATAACTTACAACTTCTACACAATGCGGTTAGTTAGTTAAATATTATTAGTTCTGTTCAGGTGATGTTTGAATAATTCAGTGACAACTAAACTTAACCAATAGTCCATAGTCCTAATCTTTCAGTAGCAAAACCAGTAATTGCTTCCGTGAAAACATGAGAAAACGTAAGTTACCTTGGCTCTTCTACTTTGAAGGAAATGTTTGAATTGGTGCCCTTCCAACTCGTCTTGGTGCCTCTTCAATTTGCCTTGGTGCCCCTAACAGTTCTGATGTTGAACCCAAGGCCATCCTTACCTTGCCCTAAAAATAATGAATTCCGTCTCTGGAAACACCCAATTTATGGCCAAGTCATCATGGATACCATAGTTGTGCAGCAGATTCTGACCATACCATTTTTTTTTTGGATTGTTTACGGCAAGATTTCAAAACAATAAGTGGCATATCTCAGATTACGTATTTCCTCTATGTTGAAGTAGTCTATATGACAACATCTTATCTCTATTGACATGTACTCATCTTTGCGGTAATTAACTTTATGTCTAATTAGAAGCGTAGACTTAAATGTTGACATCACAACCCAATCTTATTAATTACCTCGTTCATCCACTCACTCCGTAAACAATAAAGTGCAATAATTTTGTTACATTTAACTGTGTGCCTGATTCTGCCTTCTTCGTCACTCACATGGGATCATTAGGAAAAGATGGAGTTGAATGATGGAGTATTTTATGTCATCTGATTGTGTTTCTTTCCTGACTTTGTTTGAATTCGGTGAGATAGTATTACAATTTAACATGGACGGCCACCTAAGATTTTGTGAGCCCATAAATTAATCCCTGGAAAGGTTCTGGCAGATCAAACTACCGTAATCTTCCGCCGCCGCCACTATCACCGGGAAATAAATCACCTTATAGGCCTATTCTTTTTATTAGTATTTTCGCGCCGACACGCCTGAACGCCGTGCAGAAGCGGATTAGGCTACCACGTGGTCTAATCCAAGAAGGTGACAGGTCAGTTCCCTGTCGAAATTATTTCAGTTATTTCTAAAGAAAATCGGTCTTCAAACCTAGAAATCTTGTAAATTTAAACTAATTAAAGCTCCCCCTTTACCGAGAAATACATAAATAGTTCGAACTTTGTGGAGATCTACTTAAAACTAACATCAAAAATATCGCTGTGATAAGGCTAGCGTCGTAAACTTAATTGAACCGTCTTAATTTTCTAGTGTCTAATTATTATCTTTTATCACCTTTAATTACCAAAGGATCAAATGGATCATTATACAAAGTGTGAACATAAATAAACTACCGTAAAACATCTCAACTTATGCGTGCGTCATATTTTATTGATTAGCGAAACATTAGAAATTACTGGTCACAATTGAGACAAGTTTGTTTATTAATGATAATATCAAAGCAATTACAAATGACAACCAACTTTTGATCTTTTTGTGGATCTTAGGAGCAAAATCATTATCATGCCGTCATACGTGGAGTGTGTACGTAATTGCAGAAAAATGGTGCGCAAGTCCAGCGGCAGATTTTTCCGGTTTCTCCTACGCGTTATACACCAAAACTAGATTTTTATGCTCAACAAGGGGTGTGCGTTATACACGGAAGATTACGGTAATGATTGTTGCATCAAGGTGCTTAACTTTTAAATCACAAAAACTTAATCAGAACCATTATACTCAGAATGATCTCTTGACCTTGCTTGCTTTGTTTTTGAGGGAGAATCCCCAGGCTGCCGATAATTCAGCACAGTCTCTATGTAGGAGTGGTTGTTAAATCTCCTCCCCCACCACTCACTCACAGGGGAGCAGTACGGAAGATGGAGCCGAAATAGCCTGAGGGTGGTCATTCCACTGTTCCAGAGTGTTTTACGTCCTCAGGGGGTTTTTAACGTCCCTCTTTATTTTGAATAATTCAGTGGAGACGGCAGCGCCATTTAACGTGGTCAGCCACCCACGATGTAGTGAGCCGAGAAATTAATCTCTGGAAAAGTTTCGACCTCTTGAAATATATATATATATATATATATATATATATAAAATGCTTGATTGGCATAGATTAATCTGTGATTGATGGCTGTCAGTAATGGATACACGCAAACCAGACCATTGGATCAGTGGATATTTTGTTGCATGCTTTACCAGGGGGCCTCTGGGATTTATCAATATACACAGTGATGTGTTCAGATTTTAAACAATTAGGCTGCACCTTCCATCTCTTGTATGAATATCTCTGTTTGGTTGTCACTGGGTTTAGCAAACCCACAAATAGCCAGCTTCATGTGGTCTAATCACATTGACTTTCTTTAGAATAATTTGCGCCCGTGGACTCTAACATCAATTACAAGTTCTCATCAGCTTTAAGTTGAACCGTGTTTCTTCTGTGGCATCTCGGTAGAAAAAATTCCACCCCAAAAAAAAAAAATTAATCTGTACAGATCAAAATAACTACAGAACTTGGGAAGGTATATCAACACATTTTGAAGCTCTATCATTCATGTTACTTTGTAACATTGCATAATTCCATACCTGGTATTGGTGGCTGGATCGCTGATGATCCCATAATGCTTCTTCTGTCACCAAGTTAGAATATACATATCTGTGGTGGGGGTGTAATAAATGTTAAACATAATTTAATCATAATGCTTATCTTGTGTTAACAATTAATTATCGCATATAAATCAGCTAATTTGTTTATAAATTTTTTATCAGCAACTTATGATAAGATCCTGCCAGCTTTAAATTTTACCACAGATTGCCAGGGATTCTGCATTTTAATGTTGATAATAAAACATGATGTGTTGTGGAAACTGCGGCATCCAAAGATCTGAGTGATTCAGACTGTTTTACATTTTATACAAGACATTGTACTGATTCCATTGAAATGTATTGAGAAGTATCAGATATGGATATTCTTTATTACCAGACAGATATTAGGCTTTAGACCATTGTTTTCTTTACCATACTGTACTATATTGGTATTGTTAAGTATTAATAGAGACTTAGCCACGATAAGAAGCTATGGTATATGTAATGGCTCAGCTCGTTAACACTGAAATACCATATCAGATAAGATATATTAGATAGTAAAGTTGATGTTAGATAAATATTACAGAATATTAACCTCTGATTTGCCATAGCCACGTGTAGTTTTTATAAGGTTTGTTATGGTTAGTTCTTTAAAGAATAAATCTCTCTCTCTCTCTACTAGGACTAAATATACCAATCTTTCTTATAATTTTATGTGTTTTGTGTGTGTGTGTGTGTGTGTGTGTGTGTGTGTGTGTGTGTGTATATATATATATATATATATATATATATATATATATATATACAATGTTGCCATGACTTATTATTTACATGTTTATTAACCTCTATTTTCAGAAGGTGTCCGAATGGCATTTTCTCCAAATGACAGCAAACAAAGTGTAAGTTCGTTAATGTGTTTCTGGCTTTTACCATTCATATCTTATCAAGTTTGTTTTATTTCTTCTGTAACGTGGTAAAGTGTATACCTATAAAACACTCACTATACTCATTGAACCCTATTCATAAGTTGTTTTCCTTGGCACAGCAGTGTAATTTCCATCAATATTCATATCCACAGATAAGGTCTAAAACTTCGTATTGTTCAGCTTTTATCATTACCGTGATCACATTTTGTTCAGATTTAATGTTCATTGGCCGTGATTTGGTGTACACATGTTAACTCGTGTTTTATGGAATCATTGTCTGTTAGGCGATGTATAAAAACACGCCTGTTCAAGGTTGCTCTCACAGATAAATAATGATTGTCATTTAAATCTATTGTTGGGTTTTTACAGACATATTATTTGGGGTATCACTGTACAGTGCCCTTGAATGGCTACTCCTTAAGTAAGGGCACTTTATCAAATGTATATTCCTTATATCATAAGTCAATGTCAACATTTTCTCCTGACTTCCTTAAATGATAGTGACAAATTACTACATGACTAATTTCTTCTTTATCAGGGTGGAGGCCTGCTAGTGATTGCCTTCTCAGATGAATCTCCGCTGAGAAATGATGCTCAATACTTCGTCGCTTTCGAGGGTAGCCATCTCCGACACTTGGTCACGATGCAGAGAATTAATCCTGTAACATTTCATTCACAAATTCCTGGTAAGAAACCTTTTCTTTTTTCTCCTGGAATTTTCTCCTGGATCTCGATAGCAGAATGCTTTTGTCAACCCCTTTACTACACTTATTTTAATCGAGGGTAGGTTTCATTTGGTTATTGCTATCCCTTATTATTGCATATGAACACAGAGCATCAAGCAGCAGAAATAGTGCAGCTATCAATGTTGATGGTTAGACAGGGCAGCATCAAAATCTTGGCATCGAGTCCCTTCAGATATCTGCCTCATCCAGTCGAGGCATTTGCTGAGTTCCTATTGGGCAGCGTTTATGAGTCTGGGTCCTTGGATAACACTGAACATTTGAAGTCTGAATTCCGAGATGTGTTTCAATACAATGAGAGTCGTCTGGACACAAAGCTCTGTCAGTGTCTCTCCCGGATGGCTATTCCAGAAGGCTGGCATATGTTGGGTGCCAACAGTCACAATCTAGGTCAGTTAACAGTGATTGCTTACAATTATAATGATCCGACTTGATAAGTGATAAGATTTCAGTTTCTTCTCGACATATTTTCCGTATTAAATTTAATTCGCCAACTGAAGCCAATTATACTTATCAGTTGCTCTGAAACTTGTTCAGTGGGCTTTCATTACTGAATAATTTGTCACTGGGTCTCTTTGTGCAAACATAAACTTTACATTGTGTTTAACTTTAAGCATTTCTCGCTATTATAAGTATGTAATTAACCAGACATACATTATCCTAAAATGTACCTACAAGAGTTAAAAGAATGAATCTGAAGTCCACCATATTTATATGCGGTCGTGTATCTCAGTAAATATGATCTGTCACAATTTGGCAAAAAGTGGTGGATGATTTTAAATTAAAAGTTTTATAATCAATTTAGAAATTCTTCAGAAAATCTTCCCAAAATAATTAATCATTGAAGTTAATTGTTTCTGAATAACTGTTGATCTGATATGCAAACAGGTGTCTTGGGTCTCGTTTATATACATAGACAACCGTCCAACAATTTTCTTTCTAATTTTATGTACACTAGATGCTCCAGCAGTGCAGTGGCTAGAGAACACTGTACTCCAAACTTCTAGGTTGTGGGTTCAAATCTGGCTCATACCTGTGTTTATGGAAGAATTTTCTTGAAGAGTAACCCCTCAGCTGTGTGACCAGTGCTGAAGCTAAATAAGTCAGCTTAACAACAACAATTACATTTATGTAAACGGATTCTGTGTGTGGTGTACAGACAAAACAATATGATTGATACAATAGGTATTATGATAATAATTCACAGCAATCATTTAAAAATATACAATAAATGTCTTGTATAATTTGAAAATAAATGTCTTCATTTTGGGTGTGTCTAAGTGAAAACATTCATGGAATTTTAAGAATATATCTTATCAAGGTATTATTAAATGCCTGTTTTTCGGATTTGTTTATAACATTTAAGATAATGATTAAAGTGGAAAATAATATTACCTTCACAGAATCTGTAAATAATATTGTTTACATGGTATCACAATTTAATTCTAAAAACAAAGAAAATATAATTAATTCCAAAGTATTCAAAAATTATATTTTTCTGTAGTACATGTACTCTAATATTGTAATATGTTTATAAGTTAAAGATTGTATAATTATAATCTCTTATAAAATAATTAACCATGCACAGACATTGAGAATAAATGTGTCAACATTTTACAAATGATACGAATGTAAAGTATTTTTAGCATCTGTTGAAATGTTTAAAACCACTAATATTGTGTTTTCAATAAATAAAACATTGGGTTACTGTAATATACAAAACTCATGTCCAGATTAACAGCCTTGGCTTATTTTCTGTAATATCTGACACAACTGATTACGTGGTAAAATTTTACACTGTTAACAATGATAAAGTAAGTGCTAAATATTTATAATCCAAATGTTTTATAAATTTAGCACCCCAGGAGACATTGTTACATCTTTGTGCTAGACTCGGTCTGCGCTGGACGGCACAGTATCTGATGATGTTACCAGGAGGACAGGAAGCATCAAAACTGGCAAATATTGAGGATGATACACCAGCTGACCTAAGTAACATGTATGGAAACCTGGATATGACCGATCTCTTTATGGGGTCAGTATATGGCAGTGTGTGATGTCGAATGAAAGTGGTGCTTTTAGGGGTTTATAGACCAAATATTTCGTGTTTAGATGTGTATGTCCAGATATAAGATTGTTGCTGCTTAAGCATTTGAATAAAAAATGGCCATGAGAATGTTACTGTAATGCAGTTGATGGTGCACTGTGCCATAACCTTCAAGCTCTGAGTTTGAGTCCTAGTGAGTTTTGTCTCTCTATATGTGGGATATTGTATCTGATTGTTTGATTCATCTTAGGAAGTACTCAGTTGCCTCTTGGCTATGCCTGATTACTACCAGGACTAAATATACCAACCTTTCTTATAATTTTGTGTGTGTGTGTGTGTGTGTGATTGAAATATGGATTATATCAAAATGATGATTTTAATTTTTAAAGGTGTAACACTGAAATTGTACCCATTGCAGTTTGTTAAATATAAGTTGTCATGACACCTAGAGCAGTTGGAGATTGGTGGAGGAGAGGACAGTTTTTTAACTGTGTATGCTGTTAGATAAGGAAACATTTGGCTGCCTATTCATGCATCATTGTGGCTGATCATAATGGTTAATTTATGCATGAATTTTAAATCAATCTGGTGTGATTATTACTCTTCCAATATAAAAACTACCAACATAAATGGCAGTTGACTGGTTCAGATTATGTTAACAGACTTAAGCAGGTGATGATACAAGTTACACGGATCGCTGCACAATCCTAAAACACCGTCTAAAATCCCTAACCAATATCGGCATTGTATTTAGGTCAGAGATGCTTTTGGAATAAGCTAATCTGTGACAGTGCTCCATGTGAAAAAAATAATTTTGCCCTGTTTTAATATTTTTGTTCATAAATACTGTTTAAATCTTTTATAATAAGCAGGTCAGTGGCGGTGTTCTTGCATTGCATGATACAGGAGTTTTTGATTGTGACGTGTATAATTGTGACAACAGACTATTTGGAAAAATGGATTGGCTGTAGAGTTTAACAATTGGTTTGTCTGAAATTTGGCATGCTAAATTTAAATGCATAAATGTACTTTATTCAAATGCCCTTTTTCAGATTTATCCAATAACAATTATTCTGTCACTTATATCTGGCATATAATACAGACATAATGTATTGTTGATGAATATTTTAACAATGAAATGGAAACACACTAGATTTATCATATCTATTCTGGTTTACTCATGAAAATGTCGGCAAGCAAACGCCTTGTGTCTTATAGTAGTAGTAGTAGTAGTTGTAATTCTTAAATAATTAAGTTAGATCAGTTTCTGTATTATATAACACAATAACGTATTTGCAAAAACGTATGGCTAATTCTAATTTGCCTTAAAAAATTGCAAAACAAACTATGTAATTGCTAATCAATTTCCTAATTCATTAGCAATTGTTGTTAATCATATTTTTTTAAACAAAATGTCCCCTGAGATCCAGTAAAACATTATCTTTTTTGTTTGATAATTGTTTAGGGCTCAAAATTATTCCTATTAATTCAGAGATCAAGAGTCTGAAATGTTGACTTGTTGTATTACACACTGACTTTAAAAATGATCAGTTTACAGTTCATCAACACACATGGATAACTGGAAAACAAAAGAAGCAGAACATATACACAGTTTTTGTTTTCACATGTGCATGCACACACACACGTGCTCAAACCGATTCATCTAATAGAATCATTACCTTCAAATTATACAGAAAAACTGATTTGCAATTCTCATATGTAGCCAAGGTGTTCATTATTCATTGTACACCCCCCCCCACACACACACACACATATGCACACATATCCACATACACACACACACACACACACACACACACACACACACACATGTATATATATATATATACATACTGTTAATTAGACCATTTGGTCAGGACATCACATGTGAACATCAACACAAGGATCGGGACCATCACCACCCACCTGTACACAAGGTCAGCCAACTGTCAGATGTACCTTAGTTATAGTTTGTCACATATATATTATTCTAAGTGTGGCCATGGGCAGTTAGAAGTCAGTCATTACTGACTGATTGAGACCTGCTTGTTCAGGTGAGACTGTTAGATAGATGACCCCACAAGTATATGTCTGTTCTAATGGCCTGGTTTATTTACTGAGAAATCTGCTGACAGGTTTGTCTTTATTTTTTTTGTAATAATGAACTCTTTGTTCTGTGGCATCAACGTACTAATGAGAGCATTTCTTACTTCTGGTGAAATTGTCAGCTTCTTCTGGTGGTGTATAGTTAGTCTTTCTCGTGTATGTTTTAAACCACTTTGTTAGTACAGTGGGTAAAACTCACCACTGCAACCTTCCAGGTTGTGCATTTGAATCTTACCGATACCTATCTTTGTGGGATGTTTTCCTAGGATGTCTCCCCGTAGTCAAAATAATAATAATAATCGTATTTTGTATAGTGCCTTATTCAACTTGAATTGCTCTAAGGCGTTTTACAATTAAAATATAATTAAAACGTGTTCTAGGTTCACATTGCACAAACACATTATATACAGACACCAAGCTGGTTTATATATTACAAATTGGCCAATTTAAGTACGTGGGTTTTAAGAATCTTACAAATTATTTCTTTTTTTTTTGCTTTAAGTATAATATGGTTCAGCAATTTATTGCACAACCTGGAAGCTGTTACCCGGAAAGATTTCCCTCAGTACAGTACACTGATGGCCCGTGTGACATTTTAGCAGCATCAAAAGTGACTAAGACTCAGATCGCAGCAGTTGTCACTCAATACATACATTTAGATCTGGTCACTTAGATACAGTGTGCTGCTGTTCTACTTTACATGTGCAAAACAGGATCTAATGTACAGTGATCTGAAATGGACAGGTTACAGCCTTGCAGTTGGAATAAAATTAGCGTATATGTTCCCTTTTGATAGTGTGTCTGTCACTAGATGTGCAGCACATTTCTGCACTCACTGTAGGTGGTTTCTCAGAGACAGGGATGGTACATAACATTGCATTGCCATAGTCCAGTTAAGAAATAATAAGGGCTTGGACTAAAGTCTTTTCATCATATACATACTTACAAATAATTCCCTTATTTCTTATTTGATAATAACAAGACTTACTATATATATATATATATATATATATATAGTATTATCCAATATATGACCTAGATTTGTCACAGGCACGGAAGTATTTATATAACTTGATCCTACCTTAATGTAAATATTTTCACTTTTTACATGTTGTTTGGACGAGAAAATAACGAATTTGGCTTTATCCTTATTCAATTTCAGCATGTGGCTCTGTTAATTGAAATTCTTGTGTCTCCGAAATAAATCCCAGCTGAAGATGAAATATCACCCCATTTATCAAATGGCTTTAAAGTGATGTATACTTGTGTATTATGATCATCACCATAACAATGAGATCTAATGTTACACCATTTAATAATTTCACCAACTGGTTTAATATAAATAGAGTAATTCTTTGGTCCTAAAACAGATCCGTGGTATACCAAAATGAAGATCTCTATGTTCTGTTGGTGAGGTACGACTTTACCTTGGTTAAGCCCTTTTCTGTGATGCCAAAAGAAAATTCTAAACACTTCATTAGTATCAGATGATTTGTTATGTATCAGAATTGTAACCAGCACCGAGGCTAAACAAGCCCCTCATTCATTCACTCATATACTCGTGTTCATTTTATGCTCAGGCGTTTCTAATCTAATCCCTCAGTCATGAGTTTGTGAAATATATGTCTTTCTGTCAGTTTGAATAAGTTACTGCATCATGAACCAACTTACGTTCATCTCGGGTTTTCTCTTGTCATATCCAAACAACAACTTTAAACAATATGCTTTAAAATGACAGTCTCTATCTATAATGATGATAATAATAATAATATAAACATATAATTAAGTGTTGTTCTGTGAGTTGATGTGTTATTTAAGTGTCGGGATGTTAAGGAATATTTATCACTTTTGTAAGGTGGTGGGTGATGTGATTCAGATTATTTCTTAACAGAAATCACCGCACATTTTTATGATCATACTTATACGTACGTGAAAATAAAGTTCTCATTTGTTTCTTGTACTAGCAGAATATAAACAAATCAAATTATAGAGGTTTAATGTTAGGTATTTATATATATACTGCTGTCCCATTAGATCGATTGACCTTTTTGCTTTTTAACCATGTTATAACACTTAAACAATGATAACAAATGGAAGACTTACTATTATATGGGCTGTATCTTAATGGTGAGTGAGTGAGTGAGTGAGTGAGTGAGTGAGTGAGTGAGTGAGTGAGTGAGTGGCAGTTCTTTTATTTAGTCTTAGTGTTGCTCTCACCTGGGATGTAATGATGCAAGCCACTACCTGGAAGAATGATGTGATCAGGTTGAAGGATGAAATGCTTAGCAGATTTATGTAATAATGAAATTTGATCTCACAAATTAAGGGTTTATAGTACAGTGTACCACCAACTGAACCAATAGTTATAATTATTTACATCTTGCTATCGTTCTGTGTGTGTGTGTATGTGTGTGTGTGTGTGTGTGTGTGTGTGTTACCATGCTTGTGTTAATAATCAACTCCGTATTCAGGAAGGTGGCCTGTTGGAGTGGTGATCCACCATGGCACGCAGCCAAGAAGACAGTAACACCAACAAAGATTCATCGAATAAATCCTGAAATCTTTGTCATCACGTCCAACTTAAAAGAAAGTCAAAAGACGCTGTGTAAGTATTATGTATTCTGCGTTGCATATTTTATTTTACATGTAAATTGTAATGCCTCTGTGGGGCACTCTAGCAGTGCAGTGGTTAGAGTACTGCATTGAAAAACTCCAGGTTGTGGGTTATAAACCAACTGAAGCCTGTATTTGAGGGATCTGTTTCCTGAAGGTGTCCCCCCCCCTCCCCTTGGCGCTATGTCCCAGGTGTGACCAACGTCGAGGCTAATAACTCAACTCAACCACACATCATGCCTCTCCAGCTGCATTCATGTTATTGATTTGTACAGCAATCACTGAATTATGAAACAGCTTGACATTCAATAACATTGATCCGGTCTTTTCTCATGCACTTCCTTTATGTAACTGCATAGTAAAGGAATTCTTCTGTCAAAACAAATGTTAATTAATCTCGGTCTCTTATTGACTTCCATTATACGATAAAATGGCTGATCTTAATCTTGGCTGACATTGACCTTTTGGTAATACTATTGTTATTTTCACAGTTATTAATGATCAATAAATCAATTGAAAACATCCAAAGCCAGGAATTGCTATATGTCTACATAGATGTAGACGTATAGACCTATTTGTTCACTACTTCCTTAAGCTATATAGATCTGTGCATATTATGATTAAGTGCAAATTAAAAAAAACAATATGAATGTAGCAAGTAATCTACATCAAGTTAATTCTATTTAGTGTCACTATTAGTATGTCTGTTGTTATTGGCACAAGGTAGTTACTGTGTATAAGACCGTGGATGGTGACAACAATAAATTGACAGATTTAAATTTATTCCCAGTTTTCACTTTTTGATGCGCTTTCCCATTCTCCAATTATTGGAGTAAAAGCCACAAGAACGTAATTGATCGTAGAATAGAGTGTCAACAATAAGACATTTTACTATCCGTGGTAACTTTTGTGCCAAATGTTAGAGAAGTTGACCCACTTTCAAAGCTTGACTTGGGGGGTGTAAGTTTCTGTAATTAAACTTATTATAGTCAGGAGGCTTAATGCTGTAGCTTGTTTTAAATGTACCCCTAAATTAGCTATAATATACTTGAACTGACATACTTGTTTACTCGATGATGATGATGATGATGATACCAATTTCAGATGATGATATTGCCCTGATGGAGGAGGTGTGTCGGGCGCGACATCAGCCACCACCCGCTCTCCGGGAGCGAGGTCAAAGGTCACAGTCAACGGTCGAAGCACCCATTCACCCATCGGGCGTCAGCGCCTCTAGTCAGAACACGTCTGGATCTAATCCCAGAATGAGATCTAAGTCAGGTAACCAGTTTGTTTTAGTACCTACACACATCACGTGATTAAGATACTGATAAATTGTTGTTAATAATTTAGTGATTCTAATAGGTGCCGCTTTTATTATGCCAGAGATTTGGCGATTGTATTGAATAATGACATCTTAAAACAGATAAAATAATCTGAATACCAATCAAGATCAGGGAGATCAGGATTCTATTGAACTCTAATCAAGCTATATGGCTGGTATCATTCACACTATGTATGTATATATATATATATATATATATATATATATGTGTGTGTGTGTGTGTGTGTGTGTGTTATCTAAAAGTTCTAACAAGCAAACCTTGCTAAGTATGAAATTTATTTAAATAAAATTAAAGATGGCTTACTCTGTTACAAGGCTGATAAGATTTCAGCATCTCTCCAATATACCTCTCACACGTATTAACCTACCTGTATAACTGACACGTTATGATTAATTTATGCTTTATATGTTTCCATAATGATATTTATGGTACGTTTAAATACACGTAGTCTAGAGATATATATTTGTGTAACGTTTTCTAATTTAATTCGCTACACTTGCACTTTACTATGTGAAATATGTATTGTATTAACTTTGTATTATTTTATATAATTAACTGCACTACAGTCAGCCAAAATACATGTTCTCTCTCTCTCTCTATGTGTGTGTGTATGTGTGAGGGGTGGATAGTGTTAAAAATATTAAGGTTTATTTTATTCAAAACCCAAATATATTTCAATATTGGTGAAAGCATTTGAATTTGAAGCATTATTCAAAAATAATTTAATGAAGCAAGACATCTAATTATCTTCCTCCGGGGACACACACACATGCATGCACACACACCCACACACGCACGCACGCTCACAGAGAGAGAGAGAGAGAGAGAGAGAGAGAGAGACACCCATCTCCATATTAAAATGCACTTCTCCAAAATATCCAGAGAGTTGATATTCACCACTTTCTCAGAATATGAAATGATTCACAATTGATACACTATTTATACACAATGTATATCAATCAACAGGAGTGGTATACTCTAAATCATACCAACCATGCAAGATTTTATTTTGCCAGGGTATTTTTAAAGATATGACTTACAAAAGATGTTATATCATGATCAGTATTTTATTAATTTATTGGTAAAGCTCAAAACAAATTGATCTGGCTAAGTATTTGTGCAAAACCTATCACTCAATGTTCGGTTGATGCACAATTTGCTACAAATCACCTGGATTGTGTTCAGATCTAAGTGTTACCTATAACTCCAAGCTGTTTCTTCCAATTATCTTGTTCACCTGAGGATTAGCCATTCTATCTTATAACCAAAGTTTGAATCATGATGAGGCTAGACAACACACCTTTCCATAACGAACGCTTTTACACTTATCAAAATTATGATAAACAAGTCCATTTTAACTGTTTCCTTTTCTTCAGCAACAAGTATATCTTTTGATTGGCATTTCTAACCAAAATCTTTGTAGTCATCCGATGCTTCACCTATTTGTCTGTTCAGTCGGTATGTCTAATCAACTACCTTACACGCATCGTGTTAAATATCACTGTCAGAGTTTTCTTCGAGGATGAAATGCTCCATGGGTGCAGACATCTTTCGAAACTCTTCACAATGAAGGGTTTTATTTTCCCGTTTATGCTTTTGGAATGTCTGCCACTGAACACTTCTCGCCATCAACTCATTCATCAGAGAACGCCAAATTATTTGCCACTGATGGTTGAGCGTAATCACCACACACAATCAATGTAATGTATGCTACATTGACATGATGTTACCAGCATTTGATAAGCAGTTTTCTGTGAAATTATATAGTCTGAGTTATGGTACTTACCAATGATAATATCAAATGGAACTTTATCAGAACATTTCCATACAAAGTATGGGTTGTGGCTAGTCTTTAAATAATATGCCATACAAATCTTCATCTACTACTGTCATAACCCCAAAATATATCTGGAAATACATATATGGTTTCCAACACATAGATATAATATAACATGTACAGTACATCTTTATAACGCAGCATTTTGGGATCAAAAAAGTTGTTATAAAGAGGTTGGCTTTCTAAAGAGATTCTCACTTAGAAAAGCAATTATCGGTGATGTAGTGAATGACACCTATTTGCTTATGGCGTAATGGTTCATTGATGGAACGGTTTCATTAATGAGTAAATTATATAAATAAACTTGTGCTATTTAAATGATTTGTAAATAATAGAAATGGATTAATGTTTGCGTTTCAACAAATCTATTCATTGATCATAAATTGATTCCTTTATCCATCGGATGGCTTCAGCCAAGTCTTCGTTTGCTTTTGGAAATAATTTTGACTGCGGCACAGTATTCAGTTTAGTTATTACTGTTTTGGAATATTTTTATCCAGTGTGTGATTGGCGAAATAAAGAGGGAAGTGGCGGACCTGCTATTTGTTGACGATAACCAAATAATGAGATGTTCTATAAAGAGGGTGTTATAATGGGTGAAAATCTGGCCTCAGCTTTTTCTTGGTGATAAGTGAGGGTGGCATAAAATTGAGGGTGCACTCTACGTTGCTTTTCTTTTCATTCGCTTTTAACTGTTAATGTATGTTATTGTGGTCTATTAGCGTATGCTGTGCGACCCAATACCTTTGACTTCCGCAACACTTCAGGTTTCTATTAAGGTTTCCTCACCTTTAGTACATATTAGTCCCAAGCCCCTACTCATTGACCAGTCCAGCTTGAGCGTCCCTAACAGAAGCCTGAAATCTCCTGTTGGCTTAGTTCTCTGGGTCACTGAGACATACAAGTCCCCCCCCCCTGACCACACCAAGGAATGAATTAGAAACAGGGTACATTACTCTGATAATTTCTCTTGTAAAATATATCTCAATTGTAGCTACTATATAAGAGCATTTTGTACGAAATTATGTCAGGCTGCAAACGTTGTGGATTTTTGTTTGTTGAAGATGGCGCCTCCATAAATCTTTATGATTTAAACATAATATATGTATTACTTTGAGAAATGTAAATGCTATACGACATAATCTACCTTCTATGACCTTACCTAGATGACATCATAATATTACAGGATGATCCAGACAGTTTCATTGATTAGTGACAATATTACTGGATGATTGAGACAGTCTCATTGGTTAATGACTGCCCCGACAGTATCTGTTGGCTCGTTTAATTATTTATAAACCCTACTTTACAAAGTGAATAAATATATGCCATACATAGGATAGCATAAAATGAGATGTCAGAACATAGTCCTGTTTTCTGTTCTAGTGCATTTTCACACACTACTACAACGCACACACACACACACACACACACACACACACTAAATATATTTTCTTAGTTTAAATTAATATAATTTCTTACTTCAAAGTTTTATGTGCCTTTAAAAAATAGTTTCTTTCTAGCAGGAGAAAGACAGATTTTAGCCGTCTCTATGTCCTTTGTTTGACCTTCACTTCATCTTTAGGCAAAAGATCAATCATGTAGGTTTCTCATTGGTTTGATTCCAGGATCATTTGATTAATTGTATTCCTTATATTTTTCATTTTCCTCAGAAGGCATCGTCAAGTTTGACATCCAGGAAACGAGCGAGAATGACGTGGCCTTCACCTTGCTCGATGGCCATAGCAACCAGCGACGTGCACAATCTTCCGGAGCACGTCATCGTTCTGAACCTAGTCAGGTGGTTGGTCACCATGGATACCAGTACAGCCGGCGGCAGCCCACCTCCGATTATTATATACAAAACTGTGATGTCCCTGCAAAGCCCGTTGGCATGGATACAGTTCCAAACGATGGGACCAGTTCAGGCGTTTACCCCCCAACCGGTAGTCAAGCTGTTTGTTACTATGGTAACCAGGAATACCATATGAACAACACTACAGGTGCTGCAGAGAAACCAGTCCTTGGTGAGTGTGTGTGTTTGTGTTTGTTGGTTGGTTGGTTGGTTGACATGTACAGGTATAATATGTAATGATACGTGTATATTATGAGTTATGATGTGGAGCTGTACACGATGGCCTTGCGCTTTTGTCAAAGCCATCGCTCAGCCGCAGCTCATCTGCAAGTGTGCGTGTGTGTGTGCGTGCTGTGTGTGTCGTGTGTGTGTGTGTGTGTGTGTAATTACTGGATCCTAAAGAAGCCTGACAAAATAAAAATAAAGATTTCTTCAATCAAAAATATCACAAAATGAAGAGTTCCTGAAAATAATGTGTGTGTGTGTGTGTGTGATATTTGTTTAATAACATATATCTTCCCACCAACTACGTGACACCTCGGTCAATAACGGCTTATGGCCAGTTGTATGCGAGCCATAGAGAAGATGGACGCCGACCAGTTCCATCAACTAATAACACATATAGACAAGTGATGTCCACATGAAAGAAACACCGAAGTGATTGTCATATTGTCTGGCGTCGGTGTCAAAGAGACGGCACACTCCAGCCGGAGTGGCTTGTGTTTCACACGCGCTAGCCGAAGCCATGTTTGGTCGTATTTTGGTTCGCTTAAGAACCCTGGTGATGATTCAGTCGGAAGGCGTGCTGATGATCGAGCTCTAAGGTGTGAGATGTCTCCATCGCGACTGATGCGGCACCTCGATGGTGTTGCCAGCAGGACTGCGTCATCTTGATGGCTTTAGCTTAACTCTGTGGTTAATTAAATTCTCCACACAATTGCGGTATCCACTAAAGTTAGTTTGAAGGTTGTTTTCATTTGGAGATGTTGCTGTTTCGTATCTTGAGGAGCAAACCGTGTAATTGTCTCCTCGTGATGTTGTGTGTGCGTGTGTGTGTATTTCAGCTAAGTTTTAAAAAGTACAGGCTGCAATTGGCAGATGGAGGGCCCCTTTCGCGTGAAAGATATTTTTGAGGGCACATCATTTGAAATCAGTTTTTTAGTTAACTTTGGCATTTAGTTAATATTCATGAAATGAAGCTTGTGACAGTATCATAATTACCAATAACATCGGGCGCCCTATAAATACACAGGGCGCAAAATAAAACGTACAGGGCGCAGTTAAATAGGGGCAGGGCGTTGCGCCAACATGTAATGGCCTAGCTGGAACACTGCTGTGTGTGTGTGTGTGTGTGTGTGTGTGTGATGGGGTACTATCATCTCTCCATTCTATTGCGGCCTAATTTATTCCTACCTGTGATGTGCGTTATTTAAATATGAACTATTTATAACATAACGACGTAATCAACACGTGAATCCAAAACAATGTTGTTCTTTATCCTTTGTTTCTGGAAAACGCCGTTCATCTCCAATAAGGCTGTCTTGTAATCTTGGCATCTTTGTTTTGCTGATATGTTGTTAAACTCTACTCACTCACTCACTCACTCATTCACCTTTGCCAAACTTATTTAATGTAAGAAATGAAAAATTTAAGAGGTTGATTTACAGACATTTTGTTTACGCAAAGTGAAAGATGGATTATTCCTCAGATACAGCCAGTTGAGGTTTGAACCCAAGTACTAGAGCTCAGAGATCAACTGCACTACTTAACTTGGCCATGAAGATGCTTCTGACTAATCTAAGAACTTGATATGTCTTATTAAGACATTGCCCCACCGTGTGTGTGGTGTTTATTCGCAGTGAATCTTAGATGTTCTAAGCACTTTTGATGTGTCAGTCCTTGACCATACGTTAGGTGTTTGATGTTAGAATTATAGTCTGTGATCTAGTCATCTACAGGATGTTTTTAGTATTTGATGAGGTATCCTGATGTCACCAGAGTCGAGGCTAAACATACAAGTTACTCACTCATTCACTTACTTACTCACTCACCCTTTATATCACTATATGGTATCCAATAATGGTGTTGCTATAGAGTTATTGTCCAATACCTGTTGCCTATTATTTCTAATACGGCTGGTACAGTGGTTAGAGCACTCTGCTGAAAATCTGCATGTCGGGGTTTGAATCCCAATGTTTCCTTTGTCTGTGGGATGTCTTCCTAGGGGAGTGGCCCCATTTTTGTCATACAAATTGTCTCTTATTGCTCATAATTTATAATATTAAGATGTGGGGACTGTTCTGTGTCTGTTATTGACATACGGGTTGTCTTATATTATTGTCACCATACAGGTTGTCTGGTGTTATACATGGTTTCTAGTATTGTAGGTTGTCTGATACTATTATCACCGTACCGGTTGTCTAGTGTTATATATGGTTTCTAGTATTGTAGATATTCAATTACTATTGGAGGTTTGTATATCTCTAGTATAGATAAAGTATCTAAAATTGTATTATACAAGATGTCTGTTGTTATTCAAGGTGTTGGCTGTTTCTTTTTCTGGTACCGGGTGTCTCTTACTGGCGAGTGTTAAGTGTTGGCATTATAGAATTTCTAGAATGTAGAAAGTTTATGGAGGCCTGGTTTCTGGATAAAGTATTGGAGACCCACCTGAGACACACTCTGTATATGGTATTCTTTAACGATATGACCTATATGTTAGATGCAATTCCAGGAAGTCTTAATTATTAGTAATACTCAAAACCTTTATATAGGATACCATTATTTTGATTACTGTAGTTCAACTTTCATGATATACTAAATCACTTCTCTGTTAAAAATAAGTGTCAAGATCCTAACCAATTTTAGATATCTACTAGTGTAAGGACTTTTCATGTTATATTTCTTTGCAATATAGTACCATGTTTATTGATGCCTGGAATCTTCAACTTTTATATAAATACATAATTTATCTCATGGTATGGCCTAAACAGCGCCTTTGAACAGGCTTTAAGTATGAAAAGGGCGCTTTATAAGTTTGGTATAATAACTATAGATTACCAATAATATATTTTACCACGTTTGTGTTATAGATTAATTAGAGTCATTACTCATTACATAATAAGGTTTTTGTATCTGACAAAGTAGCATAATATTTCTTATATCAAACTCTCCTGTTAAATTTTAGTGTTTTGCAAACAGAAATATTCTAATACTGGGGATTGTGTGTGTATATATATATATATATATATATATATATATATATATGTGTGTGTTGTGTGTGTGTGTGTGCGTGTATGTATGTGTGTGTTTTACTTTATTAGTATTTTTATAAATCTCATAATATCTGTACTACATATCATCAAGTGACAAATAATACATTATCTAACATTACCTGAACTTAAACCATAATCTTGCTTCCTATAATTCTTCAGTTTCACAAAATTAATAATAATGTTGTTACTACTACTACTAGTACTACTACTACTACTAGTCGTAGTAGTAGTAGTAGTACTAATACTACTAACAACAATAATATAGTACCACTACTACAGGGAGACATTGATAAGTGCCATGTACAAAAAGGCAAATAGGTGTTACTTAATATTTAGTTTAATATCAGTATCAAACAATGAGGTATCAATATCAAACAATGGGGTATCAATATCAAACAATGGGGTATTATTATTTACCTAAAGGACACATGTAAATGGATGAGTTATGGCCAGATTTAAGATTTACAACCTGAAATGTACGTCCTAATATCCTCCATTTTAGTGCACACTGACTTTCAATGCAAACTCAGCCATTTAGTGAACACTGCCCTTTTAAGTGCAGAAGCATCGCCGATGACTTAAGTGGATTAAGAAAGGCATTTGTCAAGATATCAGACAGGATGACCAAAGAGATTACTAATTGATGAGATGGAATTGTCATTTTAATATATTTACTGATTTTTACGTCTAATGTATGACACAAACTATCCCGAGGACGAAGCTTACTACAGTAAAATAATTAGAATATTTTGAACAATACTGTAATTTTTAAGTGTACTTGTTATGATTAAAGTTTTGCAGTGCAGCAAATCTATAATATGTAGAAAAAATACTTCATAATTACACTCACCCAAACCTGGAAAATAATCTTATTTCTGTAACTCATTTATTTCATGCACCCTACTGCCATTCCAATAGCACAGTGATTAGAGCGCTGCACTACAAACCTCTAGATTGTGGGTTCAAATCTGACTAGTATCTGCGTTTGTGTGATGTTTTTATGGGGAGTCGCTGAGTATCTGAGCTAAACAACACGTACTAACTTATTTTATACCTTGTCGCTAAAGTTTTAATTGCATCTTTCTGGTTCATCATTTTCTTTCTGTTTGTAATATTTTGACATTAAATGACCTTGAAGAATTATATTTATATCCTTGGAAACCCAAAACCCTAAATACCCAACATGACTCTGACTTCAGCACAAACAATCATTATTATAACAATCTCTCTGGCCAATTAATAATGACGAATATGGTTTATTTAATACTCAGAATTATTAGTCACTGAGTTTTATTAATTTCTGGGCTTGGTACCGGGTTATTGTTATCTGGATCGTTTATATGGAACCTTAATGATTATCGTATCACACACACACACGCACACACACACCCGCGCGCACGCACACACACACAGAGAGAGAGAGAGAGAAATGCCGGCGTCCATTTATAACACTGTGAGTACCAACTCGGTTATTGCCCCCATCTTGCTGTTGGCTGTGTGACCCTGTCAGATCCCCGCTGCCTCATGCCAAGGTTGATGACCAGTCCACGGGATGACGGGCCTGCGGCAGGCATTTCAAGAAAATGATTATCAAATGATGGTGTAAAAGTGATTTGGGTTTTGCCGCTGGGAAGTTAGCTGGGTATACGCAATGGCCTGATGTCATTTGGGCACCTGGAACCTGGGAATATATATATGTGTGTGTGTGTGTGTGTGTAGCTGGCGGGTATATAGGGACTCGATCTGGATGCTGAACTTATTATGGGGAACTGAGCTTAATAGTGTTGATAAGATGTCACTTAACCGGTCGTGTGGTGGTGCCTGCAGCCCCCCCCCCCTCTCTGTTTCTGTCTGTCTGTCTGTATCTCTCTCTGTGTGTTTGTTTCATCTCTCTCTCTCTCTCTCTCTCTGTGTGTGTGTGTGTGCGCGCGCGCGCGTGCGTGTGTGTTATTCAATTTGCTCAAATTAATTCAATATGTAAAACTTCAATCCAGGCACAATGCTTGTTTATTGCTGTAAATCTGTCTACATTAACGTCTTCTGCACTAATCTTGAAGCCCGTGCAGGAAGATTTTGTCGCAGAGGATGTTTGTTTGACACCAGAGATGTTTGTTTGACACAGAGGATATCGGTTTGATGTAGCTGCTGTTTTGATACGGAGGATGTTTTCCCGACATGGAAGATTAGTAGACATTTTGTTTTGTCGACACTAAGAACTTTCTTCTCACACAAAGGCTAGTAATGTAGGACACAGATGACATTTGATTGGCAACGATAATTTTCTAGTTTAAACATCACAGATGACATCTGGTTAAAATATGGATGCAGGAAACGTCAACTCGACACAGAGAATGCTTCATCAACTAAGAGAACATTTGATTATCAGTGAAGACATTTGATCAACATAGATAAAACACGTTTGACACAAACTGTTCGTCGTCAGTGTATGTGAAAGGTGTTTCGCCAATATCGAGAAAACACTTATGATTGGCCAATCGGGACAAAATTCATCCGATTCAGTTGGTTTGTGCTTGATTTAATATCATCCCGTCGGGGAATTTAATAAAATTAAGATATAACAATGTTTAAAATTAGAGCGCAATTAGTGTTATGCTGATATCAAAGACGTTTACCAGTAGAGTAGATGTTTGACTAATATCAGAGACGTTTATATCTCAGACGGAGAACATTTCAATGGTCCAGTAGACTTATGATCATTTGTATGCGGTAGTAAAGGTGTTATTTTCGGTCTCGGCTAACGATCGTTCCCGGGATACTGTGCCGGTCGTGCCCTCTCCATACATACACCTTATTACTGTAGTTATGGGGCACGGTGCTAAACATAACCAGTTATACCGTTATTGCCTCACCATCCATCCAGCAGACCCTGGACACACACACACACACCCTCTCTCTCTCTCTCTCGTACATTAGCGGATTATTGTCATAAATCGAAATTATTACATATGTGAGAAAGGTGTCACCTACCTGGCTTGATCCCGTTTTTGATAGGGTGTTATAAGCCTCCCCCTAATTAAAATAAAGATTAGCAAGGTAACTATTGTCTGGTGTACAGCTGGCAGGCATGTCTGATGGGAGTTATACTGGATCTACCCTCGAGTACTACTACTACTACTAGTACTGCATGTTAACACCTGCCACCCAGACAAGTGGCCTTTTTTATATGACGCTAAATTACTAGCTCTGTCATTAAGTACTGAGGTGGCCTCCTTGGCCACTCTCTCCGGTACGTTTAGTATTATGATAACACTACTAATAAATATAATACTACTAGTAGTAGTGGTAGTATTATCATAGTATTACCAGTACAGTACTACACTATTATTGTTCCCATGCTACTACCAGTATCAGTACTACTACTATTATCTTCCAGGACATCACTTATACATAGCAACAAAAGAAGTCGAACCCCCTTCCACCCCCCCCCTCTCTCCAGTATACCACCAAACCTGTTATCCTTTCAGCGGCCAATATTGTCGTGTATTAGCTGTGGTCAAGTAGCATGTCTGACAACACACGGCATAGGTGTTATGATCAGACGGCTCTGTGACGCACACGAACACACACACACATACACAGAACACGCACGCACACTCAGTAGCACCGTTTTATCATGTATATCTCATTTTATATCCTAGTTGTTGAACGTATGACATTGTATTATATATTTGATGTAGTTCTATCCGACATCGTAGATCATCTTTTAATGGCTGACCAAAGACGGAAGGAGACGGGTCATCTTTAGGGTTGTTGTCATCGTGTTGTTGTCTCGGTCTCTCCCGTCAGTCGATGTTTGTCTGTCTATCTGTCTGTCTACGCGTCGTCGTCGTCGTTGGGGAACGTTTTAAAGACGAGCCGTGAACTTCGCTGAATCCTTCTAAACAAGTGGATATAAATCTCGGTATTTAATGGCTTCCTTGAAAATAGTCAAATCCCAGTTTAATCTCATCTCATGTTACGAGCTTCAAGGTTCATCTTAGCGCGGTCTTGTTGGTATTCTGGGGGATTTGTGTGTGTGTGTGTGTGTGTGTGTGTGTGTGTGTGTGTGTAGGGGGGACCTTTGAGCTTTACTTTGCTAGGACTTGTGACCTTGTGTTTTTTGTTTGTTTGTTTGTTACAACTAGATCAGTTAAAGAGTGTGATGGACTAACAGATGTGATGTTATTTTTGGTTGCTGTTTTTTTTATCTTGTTATCAACTAACATTTATATCGTTATAAGGACAGATAGAAGTTGATATTACCTAGTAAAATACGTTAAAATATGGATATAATTACGACAGTAGGTAGGGAACTTATATCTATTTCTCTGTCTGCATTCACACACACATTCGCAAACACATTCACACACACATTCACAAACACATTCACACACACATTCACACACACATTCACACACACATTCACGCACACATTCACGCACACATGCATACACAAGGTAGTCCGTTATTCCTTTTACCATTTAAAACTTATTCAGAAGCTAAAACACTAATGGCCTACCCTGTACTCCTCTTGTTTTCATTATTAGTATTAGTATTATTACTACTAGCAGTAATAATAGCAGCAGCAGCAGCAGTAGTAGTTGTAGTAGTAGAAATAGCTGCATTCCTTGAAAGTACTATCTGCATAATGATGAACGACCACCCCCAAAAATGGAATCAGAATTTATAAATTTGGAATTGCATTAAATTTGATGCAGAATTGGAATTGACCAAATGGAATTGCTCCCATGTCTGGCGCCAACATCCTCGAAAAGAATCGAACTTAATAGCGCACCTAGTACAGGAGTTGGACAATCTTATAGTCAAGGTATGATGCAAAAATCATCAACAAACTAAATTAATCCATATATATATATATATATATATATATATATATATATATATATATTTCACATGCGCATGCGCGCGTGTATGTAGTTCTTGATTGAAGTAAAGCTGGAGTTTCGTTCATTTGTTTATTAATTATATTTGGTGAGCTCTCTGGTTTAGTGATAAGATAGATGAGTTTGGACGGATGAGACAATATACATGTATCAGTAAGAAATGTCCCATCTCTGGATTTAGTCCACTGACGAATCGTTCAAAGTTTGAATTCACGATTCCATATTCTCTGTGCCAGTGCCTTATGTGTGGGATGTTTTAACAGTGTGAAATATGGCACTGGCACGTGTAATGTCTCACCATTCCGTAAGTCGACATACAACGAAAATCACAGCCGTGTGTGTGTGTGTGTGTGTGTGTGTGTACACAAAACATCAAAGAGTTCTGTAACATAAAAAGGACACTTCATGTTGTTAAAAACAAATTGTTGCGGTCAAAGTACATCTTTAACTAATTGAAGAATACGGTTTGAAAGTTGACACTTTATCGATCTAAGTCGTAATGTATTTTTGTATTTGAATTGGTAGTCAATTTGTGAAGTGGCATTACTGATAATTGGTTGATCGAGATGGGACGGGAGGAGGGTTAAGCCGTATGGTCGTGTTTAATCAGTTTATTTAAAGGTGGGAGTTGACTGAGAATTGTGAATATTAATTAACCTACAGCTGTGTCGGCGAGATAAAGTTTTACGTCATCGACGCATCTGGTTAGCAGTTTTTATTTTATTTTTTATAAACATTGTGTCGACGTGAACGTCGTCCTGATTAAATGTTTGACTGTTTTAACAACAGTTGGGGAGGGGAATGTTTACCATTAACCGCACGTGCGGGTAATGGTTTAACGGATCCAAGGTCACTGTTTCCTTTCTCTCCCATCCATCTTCCTCTTCTGCTGCTACTACTGGTCTTGCTATTGTTGCCGTTGTTGTTGCTACTGCTGGTGATGATGATGATGATGATGATGATGATGATGATGATGATGGTAGTGTTGTTGTTGCACATTCTAGATCATTTTGGAGAGATACTGCGTTGCGTAAATCGTTGTTATGTTTTGGTCGAATTCCGACCGCATCCTAGGAGCTTACGACTTAGAAGAATATGCGCCGACTCTCAGGTGAAGTATTTATCCCCTTCACCCCACCCCCTCCGACTCCCAGCGGCTCGGTTGTAGCCCCCCCCCACACCTCAACCAGTCTATAAGGCGTCATCGGCTAGCTAAGCTTCCCTATCTCGGCAGCTGAGATTGCTATTGAGGTAGACTATTGAGGAACGATTAACGGTTACAAGTCCCCGACGGTTACAGGCTGCTTCTCGTCATCGTTACATGGCTGGTGTTAGCCGAGCCTACCCAGTATCGCATCATACCACGGGCTCGTTTTTAACAAAATGGTGTCTTGGTGCAGCCCCCCCACACACACACACACAGACGCACGGACGGACGGACGTAATCTTGGAGAGAACACGTTGCCCGAAGACTGAGAGTCACGAATTAGTGCCTGGAATATGTTGATAGGAACATCTTGGACCCGGAACCGGTCGACCTGCGCCTGGAAGTTTTCTTTCATTTTCTGCCCTCGGTGCCGCTTGTTCTCGACGAGGCAGGGATCGTAGCGCCCACCGTGCATGACTGCACGCCATCTACGCCCCTAATGGATCTTTAATCCAACCATTAGCCAGCTCCGTACGGGACCGCTCTGACCCAATCGTCGACGTCCGGAGATTGTGACCGTCTACGCCGAAGAACACTTGTTACAGACGATCGGGATCTGACGTCGGATGGGATTCGATTTTGCGAACGGCGCGGAAAATGTCAATCCCGATTCTGGATCGGGCGGTCTAAGCGATGGTCAATCTTGCCGGATAAATAGTAGTCAGGTATGGTCTAGTCTGTCCTCTGTTGACATGTCCTCGTTTTGGTATTATTAGTAGTGTTGTTGTTGTACGTGATGGCTCGTTCTATTCACGACCATCGTGCGTCACGTTACTGCGATGTTCGTAGTATTACGTCTCCCGTTAGTCTAAGTGTTTCCGTCTGTGACGTATGAGGCCGTATTAGGGTTCCTATGTATATGTGTGTGTGTATGTGTGTGTGTGCGTCGTGTTCATGAATCTGTCGGGGGTCCTTTCTGTTCTAATCACGGGTGGCTGTACCGTGCCTCCCTCGATATCGCCACTTCCCAAGTTCTATGGCTCATCCCTATTGTTGACATTTTGCCACAATTCCTCCGACATTATAATCTTGTCGCTGTATTCTGTCTTATCGAATGTTGCAGTTCGGGACTTTGTCCTGTTCCTCTAATGTCACCTCAAAGCTTTGTTCCTACTTTCTTCGTGCTATTTATCAAGTCTACTTTTTGTTGTTGTTTTGTATCCAAAATTTCACCGTCTTTTTACCCATTACCCTGATCTCACTTCCTTGCTCTGTTCCCACTTCCCTAATGTAATTGTTCTGTATTCATTCGTTTTGCGTGACCTCTCTGATTTGTCTTCACTTCTTCATTCCCTAATATTCCTTTCTTCCCATTTTTAAGTCACTTCCCGACTATTCTCATTTCTGCAGTATCACTTCTCAAGACCGTATTCTTGTTCCATCTCCTCAGTGTTACTTCTTACATCTTTGTTCTGTTGCCATTTCCTAATATCACATTTCACCTCTGTCTTCTCTTTTCGCCTCCCTTGATGTCATTTCCCACCTCTGTCCTTTTCCCCACTTCCCTTGATGCGATTTTCCACCTCTATATTCTGTTGCCAATTCCCTTGTTGTCATTTCCCACCTCTACATCCTGTTCCCATTTCCCTTGATACCATTTGTCGCCTCTATATTCTGTTCCCACTTCCTTTGGTGTCATTTCTCACCTGTATATTCTGTTCCCACTTTCCCTGATGTAATTTCCCAGCTCTGGGTTTTGTTCCCACTTCCTAAATGTCACTTCTCTCCACCTATCTACCTCCTTACCTAACCCACACTCCGGCCTTTTATGAGACATTAATCCTTATCTCTCAGACGTACCTTAGTCCAATTAGTAGGTCACTCGGGATAATGCTTTCACTATGAATGCTTCCCGTTGTCAACTATATCACTCGCCATTCCTAACTCTCAACAACCTTAACACTCACCAACCTTCGCGCTCATCAACCTTCACGCTCACCAACCTTGACTCTCACCAATCTTGACTCTCATAAAAAATAGTGAAATATAACACTCACCGTTTCTAACCTTCACTAACCCTTTCGTCATCAACCAAACCTTCACTTCACTGTACCTTCATCAACTCCACTGTACAAAGCCACCCATGGCTCTCCCGTAGTGTAGTGACTAGAGCACAGTACTGTAAACCTCCAGTATGTGGGTTCGGATCGGTACTCATATCGGCTTACCTGCAACTAACCCTATATTGAAAACATACGCACATATTGAAATACATACCCATACTATTCTCTTTACATACTCAAATTGAGTTCGAATCTCGGCGTGGGCATATCTGAAGGGTGTTTCATCTTTCACTTCGCCTCATTACCTTTGTAGGTCGCTCGGCCCATTTGGCCTACCATGTGCACCATCATCATCATCACCAACCCGACCTCACGAATCATAACTGCTGACTGTCATTAAAAAACACCCAACAACTCCGCCTCCCATCGGTAACCCCCCTCCCGACTCATACCAAACTCTACCCCCCCAACCCAGAAACAGTAAAACCCACCTCCAACCCATCACCTCTTTTCCAACCCCCCAGCCCCCCAACCCACAAATCAATCATCCGACCCGACGTCTTTCATACTCGACTCTTTACTGTACCCACTACCAGTATCTCGGTTTATCATGATGACACTGACCAGATGTTATGATGTGTCTAGATATTAAACAAACCATACGAACAGTGTCCTTAATGTTACTAGTCGAACTGATAACGTCACGCTTTGATACGATTAGCGCCACCTAGGGGCTTATTCATCTTTTTTAATATATTTTTTCCTCCTCCCTAGTTTATCGCCACGCAGACTTGTGTACATACGGGTATTGCTGCTCCATATCTGCTGGTGTTGGGTTGTGGGTGGGGGCCCCGGTCGAATGTTGTGGCGGGAGAAACATGTCCCGGTGCGGCGTGGCCTCGTGATAGGTTTTTATAAAGCGATTCTTATCGAATGAGATGGGTTTTTCGTAGACAGTTCCTGTCTTTTGGGCGTTTAGGGAATCGGCCTATTTCGGTCTACCTGTTAGTATGGTTATCTCTTTGTTTGGCTCTTTGCTTGTCTGTCTGTGTGTTTGGTTTATCTGTTTGCCTGTTCATCTCTCTTTGTTGTCTGTCTGTTGGCCTGTCTGTCTATCTTCCAGCTTCTCTGCGTGATTGCGTCTATATGTGTGGTTGTGTTGGTTGGGGGATGAAGTATGACCAAGAAGATATCAATTAAGCCTTTCTTTGTCGAACCGTGTGTGTGTGTGTGTGTGTGTGTGTGTGTGTGGGGGAAGTGTCTGAAGTGTGCTCGGGCACAGTGAAAGAGAAATCGTGAATCTGCATGATTCAGCGGGAGACTTAAGACAAAGCTGCACATTTTCGTGTGTGTGTGGCGTGAGAGAGAGAGAGAGAGACTTGTCAGTTGGTGTTTACACAGCGATATATATATATATATATATATATATATATATATATATATATCCTTCAGATTTCATTACCATAAATGGCCAACACTTTCCCGGTGAATGTATTGATTTCTGTAAGTAAACTCTATTTAGATGTCCAATATCCAGGTGTCTGACTGATTGTCAGCTATCGCGTCTGTAGGCGGATGATATCCAGATGTCTGTATTTGTTGAGTCCTACTTCCGGATATGGTCAAAATCCAGTTGTTTTAGTTCCCCAAGCTGCTTTATTCATAAAAGGGTATCCCTAAGGTGTCTACACTTTCTAGGTTTTCTCCGCAGCGGATCCTTATTTAGGAATCATCGTTTGATTGCGAGGTCCTCTGCCTGTAAATAGACGTTGTGCGTGCGTGCGCGCGCGGTGTGTGTATTCAGCCGGATATTTCGGGGTCCGTGTATGAGAAGGTGAACATGATCAAGATGACAGCGGATCTGCAGGTTGTCAAGCAGATGTCGGAAGACGTCGTCTGTTTTATCTGTAGATGGACAATACCCGGGTGTTTGTGTTATTGTACCGGAGCACTCTAATCATGAGTTATATGACTTGTGTGTTAGCTAACGTATCCTACCGTTAGCTGGTTGTCCTATGACGATGTTGTCGGCCCACCATCGGCTCGGCCATTGTTGGCACTGATTAATTGGACTGACTGTGATTGCCAGAGAGGGGGGGGGACACACATATATATACACACACACACACACCTGCCTCTCTCTGTCTGAGTTATTATCATTTACACATACTAACGGCATACAATAAAGGATTTACCCTACACCCTACCGTCAGTTCCATTAAGCCCGCTGTTCTGGGTTTTTTTCCCTACTCCGGACGTCGGGACAGTGAGATCCTGTCACGTATCCGGCCGCGGGACGAGTCATCATTGGGCCGAATATAGCCAATAATACTAGATTACGACGGTGGAGAAAAAAACACTGAACGGTTAGCGTGGTAACGGTTATCGTTGGTTGATGGTCTAGCTGAGTGAGATTTCCTAAGTGGGAAATGTTCGGGAAGTTCCCCCCTCCCCACACCCCCTACCCCCACCCCCCCACCCCGTTTTCTTCTGGTGGAAGCTAATCCGTGTTCGGCATCGCGTGTCGGTCTGTAAGATTCTCCCCGGTTCGTGTGACCTTGACATTTTGAGCCCGCTACCTCTATGCGCTGACAACCGTCGGATATATTGGTAAGCATGTTTATGTTTATGTGCGTTGCTCTTTCTGGCTTTTTCCTGCGACTGGCTAAACGAGTTATGCATATCAAAGACGCGGTATGGGGCCATTCTCCGTGTTTTGTATAAATAAGGCTTGTTAGATGACGAGTTCGGGTTGTTGAGGACAGGTTTGATGTAGGTAGGAGGAGGAGGCGCCCTAAGGATGGCGTGGCTGATGGGCTGTTATAGTATGCCCAATACGTGTCACGTATGTTATTAGCTGGATAACAGAAAGAGGAAAAATATGCTTAAAATTTAAATTATGGGGTAAATCGATGTTTAGGTGGACAGTTTGCGGCTCCGATTGTCATTCCGGATATTGAATGTAGGATGTCAAAAGGTAGAGATTTACAACCGTAGTCGGTGTACACGATCCTTGGTGTACTGGCAATCCGGAAGGTGTTTATGTGTATGTCCCGTCACGTCTATTGAATATTCCGGATCTATCAGATTCAGCTGTTATTCATATTCGGTGTATAAAGACACTGAGATATATTTAGAGTGAACGAGGAGTTTGTTTAAACTCGACGCTGAGCATAACACGGTCAAGTCCATAGAGAAATATCCCCAAAACACAGGTGTCTTGGGTCGATTCGAATTGTCACCTGGAGATCTGAAGTCCTGCGCTATTAACTACTAAATCTGCGACGTTTTGGTCAGCTATATTTTCCAGGTAGGACGTTTTGGTCAACTATATTTTCCAGGTAGGACGTTTTGGCCAATATATATGTAATATGCGTAACCATGAAAAGCCATGCAGAAAATCATGTTAAATAGAGAAGTTACATCAAAACATAAAATTATATATATTTTATCATTTGTGGTAAAAAAAAAAGACACAATCAGAAACCACAAAATAATTATAATTAAAGTGGTCAGCTGCTACTGTATACAAAAACCATGCTACCTCACTACAATGTCATCACCTGCTTTGTTGTTTAACAGTGGATATTATCAACACTAAAACAGGTGGTAGTAATCTATATCTTAATGGCTTTATGTATACAGTCAAGTCTGAAGCCAAATACAAGAACGAGACGAATTGCGTCTTCTTGTAACGACATTTTACACCCAGAGACTTCGAAAATGCTATTCTACAAAAGCACCACAACCAAGTCGCTTACCACATAGATGCTGAGGATGAGTAATACAGGCATCCAATTCGAGCTGGTAAAGCCAACATCTCAATGTATTGGCCAAAACGCCCTACCTTGAGAGAGAGAGAGAGGGAGAATATATACATCAGGTATCGATAATCGGGGTATGTTGATGTTAGCTGTCATCTTGGAGATTTCTGATAGCCACGAACGGCTTTGAAAAAGGTTATTTTTATTTATTAAACAAAAACAGTTTTTCTTGAAGATGGAGCACTTTATTCTAGTCAGGGAAATAAATATTTCATGTATGTGTGGATATAGACGTTTGTGTTCGTGGGTCTGCACTTCCGCCGATAATTGCGAATTGTGAATACAGCCTACTGAATCCAAAACGGCGACAGTTCATGCTAAGACATGTACTGCCACACCAGTCTCTCTCTCCCTCCCTCTCTCTCTCTCTCTCTCTCTGTGTATGTGTGTGTGTGTGTGTGTGTATGATCACAACAGACTCGGTATAAACTTACCTCCCGAGTCTCTGGAGAGATGGTGTCATTGTCAAAAGAATAGTAAGGCGCACGTGAAGGCTGTTGTTAAGTGTAAAGACAACTAGATTTGTGTCTGTTTAAGACACGCACACAAACACACACACACACGCACACATATATATAAACACGCATGCGCACATATACACCCCCCCCATTGATACGTGTCCATACATACCCACACATGTTGCTGGCTGATGTTGAGACATCGTACACCAGATGCTCACACCTAGACTCATCAGTCATTGTCTAGAAGACAACTGTAATCCATAAATTAAACATAAACAAGAGACCCGATGGTTTGTCAGCTAAATTTAACAATCGACACCAAGGTCACACAGTACGGGAGAACCATCTCCTCGGGGACTCGCTGGGGATTGTTGGCTTCCGATGTTGGCAAATTATAATTCAATCGTTGAATACTGCTCGTAAAATTATATTACCTACTCTTAGATGGGAGTTTAATTTTGTCCTTTTACTGTATATATTTACATAATGACGTTATCCGGATTACGTTAATGCGGATCAGTGCTGTAATAACCACTGAATTAATGAGTTTTTTTGGTTTGTTCTCAATAAGTGAGTGATTGAAAGAGTGGTTGAATTAGCTATTTTCGGTGATGCAATCCCCTGAGACGGAATGGGAACTTTCTAAGGAAGAGAGATAATTAAACCAAGCACTTCCATTGATAGATGAAACATCCTATTTATAAGTTCCACTGAGATTCAATCCGACTGCCTGCGGCTCAGCAACTTATTACACTATTAAATTAATATTTTATTGTGTTACAAAAACGCGAATATTAAACGCGGCCTGGACAGCACTACATGATTTGTCATTTTACTAAAATGAGAAATGTGTGTGTGTGTGTGTGTGTGTGTGATTTGGCTGAAGTATATCTAAATACAACATGAGTTAGTGTACAGAGAGAGAAAGAGAGACACACACACATAGGGAGAGGGAGGGAACGAGGGGAGGCGGGAGAGAGAGAGACAGAGAGAGAGAGGAGAGAGAGAGAGAAGAGAGAGGAAGAGAGAGAGAAGAGAGAGAGAAGAGAGAGAGAGAAACACACACACAGCGAAGGTAGGACGGGGGAGTGGGAGAAGAAAGACAACACACACAGAAAGAGAGGGAGAGAGAGAGAGACACAGAGAGAGAGAGAGAGAGAGAGAGAGAGAGAGAGAGAGAGACAGAGGGAGAGGGAGGGAGCGAGGGGAGGGGAGAGAGAGAGAGAGAGAGAGAGAGAGAGAGAGACACACACACACAGAGAGAGAGAGAGAGAGAGAGACAGAGAGAGAGAGAGACACAGAAAGAGAGAGAGAGAGAGAGACACACACACACACACAGAGAGAGAGAGAGAGAGAGAGGAGGAGAGAGAGAGAGAGACACACAGCAGAGGGAGAGGGAGGGAGCGAGGGGAGGTGGGAGAGAGAGAGAGAGAGAGAGAGAGACACAGAGAGAGAGAGAGAGAGAGTGATAGACGACTTAATTCATGTCAGTTATATAACGTGACTATGTTTCATCTAAAAGTCAGTCTCTAACTTACTATCTTAGCCTGTCGTTAGTCGGTCATTATTATTATTATTATTTGTCGTCGTCTTTATTATTATTATTATTATTATTTGTCGTCGTCTTTATTATTATTATTATTATTATTTGTCGTCGTCTTTATTATTATTATTATTTGTCGTCTTCATTATTATTATTATTTTCGTCGTCTTTTATTATTATTATTATTATTTGTCGTCGTCGTGGTCATTATTATGTACTCCCATCTTACCATCAATGACCTCTACCTGACATTTAGAGTTTTCTTATTAAGTGTCTATAGCTAGTTAGTTTACTTCTTCATATAAAGGCTTTCTGGATTGACGTAGATAAGAGCCATCTCGTCAGGACGTCTCCGCTCCAGACTCTCGTCACGTGTTAGTCATCAACACCTGACGTCATTGTTTGGCCTCAGTGTTAGTCCCAATTCTCTCTGAAGGTCAGCCCATTGTTTAAACTGTCGTAAAATTAATATAATTGTTTTGTTTTTTCGGTTGTGTGTGTGTGCGTTGAGGAGGGGGGGGGGGAGTTATTGGCGTGAACTTCATGCGTGTTACGCGACTGTGGAATCAGAGATTCGGTGAGTGAGTGAGAGAGTGAGTGAGGGTGAACTGTTTGTTTAGCATAGGAGAGGTGACCCTAAGTGAAACATCGCATAAACATAAAACTGGGAATCGAACCCTAGGATCCTTCAGGATTGCAGCGCCGTACTTTACCGGGATGCCCAAGTTGGTGGGTGAGCAATTGAGTCGGTCGGTCGGTCAGTCAGGCAGTCAGTTAGTAGTGTATTAAGTGCACATCGGTATAAATAGATCGGTTAATGTCACATCCCTTTAAACAGCGGGTCAATCCTAAATGACGAAGCCACAGATGATTAAATATAGAAGTCTGTGTATTGTTCGTGATTGTAGGATGCTCCTCTAGTGGAGTAGCATCTTATCTAAATGTATCACATGTGAGGTTAAATAAAACATACCCTCAAAGTATTCTCGGGGGAGAGCTTACTAACACACACACATATATATATATATATATATATATATATATATATTGTCCAATAATCTAGTATAATCTGACATATTTCTAGATGTCTACCATCTTAACTGTTTTATTCTTTACCCTCAAAACCCTAGCGTGTGTGTTAAATGATGGAGACGCTGTACACTATGACGTACGAATATATGAGAGGAAATGTCAGGATGTCTTGTTATGTCTCTGGATCAGCTTAACCAGTACAGTAAAATCTGACCCCTTTCTTTGGTTATATATTCGTTCCCGTTTTAGTAATAACGTATTATTGTTTTCCACCGAAATGAATCTCATATATATATACATATATATATATATATATATGTGTGTGTATATATGATAAGATTTAGTACGTTATCGAAATATGGTATTCGTTTAAAGATATCAGAATGGTGACGTTAAGATATCATTAACACATCGTGATATAAAATAAGACAAGTGTCTAATGATGGAAGCCATTTTTAACTTGAGAATGACTGGAGGGGGAGAGGGGGGGAGGGGGCACCGACTCAGCCATTCTGATCTCTTTCTTCAATTGATTATTATCATTAGATGATCGTTAGTCGTCATTATGTTACAATGACAATGATATTTATTTCCAATTTGTATGATTTATTACGGTTTATATTTCACGTGGGACATATAAAGTTGTCGAATACGTACTTACTCAGTTACTGGTGTATACTAACAGGATGATGATGATGATGATGATGATGATGATGATGGTGGTTGATGTCTTACGGTCACTTTTTTAAATGGGTCGAGCGACATCCAACGGTAATGAAGCGAAATGAAAGATGAAACACCCCGAAATTTGAACTCAGATGGTTGAGATCTGTGGCCGCCAGCGCTACCAGTTAGACCACTGAGGCACCCTATATTGTATGCCAACTGGACACAGATCTCTTAATATTAATATTATTATCGGCCACACTGATAATATGATGCGGCTAATTTGTTAGATCTACCGCCGTACAGGTCAGTTGTCTCTCTTGTTGGCGTTCCTTACGAACGCACGGGCACGCACACACACACACACACAGAGAGAGAGAGAGAGAGACAGTATTATGACGTATTCTGTATGTAGTTCGGTGACGTACCGGACACGTGGTTTCCGCACTGCCCCATTCCCCGCCGCCCCCCCCCCCCCCGGATCTATCACTCCAACTGTACCCATGTTTTATGAGGAGATCCCCTGTGGAATATTTGATGGCTTGTCTATTCCACAGACGAGCTATAATCCACTAGTCTATCAGTTGGTCGTCATCAGGTAGTGTTCGTCGTTCCCTCGTTAGTACTGTTCTTTATGGATGATCTCCTCGTGTCGTCAGCTTCTCACGACAAGATGGCCTCATGGAAGAATCCGATTGAATTATTTTGTCCATTTCACCGGCTCCTGCTGTGGCTACGTTAGTCCCTCTCTCCCTCTCTCCGCCAACCCCCCCCCTCTCTTCCTCTTTCTCTAGGACTCAATATCCCCGGATCCACACTCAAGTTGCGTCAATCAGTGCCAACGACGCCTGGGATTCGGCTCCGAAGAACGCCACCTATAAGACGGTCACCATTCGTATCCCGCGTTATCCGTGCCACGAGGATGTCGACCCGATCTAGGGGACGAACGGATTTCGGTTCCGATGTCTCACCTTCGGGGCAACGAAAATGGCACGAAAGGTCAAACCGTGTCATCCGGTAATGGATAGGTGGCGTTCGGCAATCACGAGTGCTCCAGGTGACGGTGGATCGAGACTCGATTTCATTTGCGTTCCGTTGTCGCCCGAAGAAGAACGGGCCACACGAACCTCGAATGACTCGGCTTTGTTTGTATTCTCTACCAGCTTCGCTAAACTGACGTTTGTCCTGAAATCAAATGTCAACGAAACGGAGAGAGTAATTTAGCGTTTGGTTGTAGACGAGTGACAGTTGTCGGGAACGTCCGTTGTTCTGTTTTATCCGGAGCTGTGGCCTTGACCGAGTACCTCTGGATCCGTTTACGACGATGACCGACCAGTCTTATTGTGTTTGATGATATACGGTCAACGAGAGATGTGTAAATCCATATTGCAACTGTATTTGTGGATGTGATAGTTGATGGGTTGGTCTACTGTATATTGGTTTATTTAAAGATCAGTAAGTCGGAAAAAGACAATTGTAAATACTATGACAGAGGTATGTAATATGATGTTTCAGAATTTTTATAATAATAATAATAATTGTAGTACTTAAGCAAGGTATGTTCTTGAAATGATGTCAACAAATTGGTGTGAGCTTCTCTACGTGCGTGCGTGTGCGTGCGTACGTGTGATGATGATGATGATGATTGATGTTTTACGGCCACTTTTCTGCACATGGTAGGCTAAATGGGCCGAGCGTCCTCCGAAGGTAATGAAGCGAAGTCAAAGATAAAACACCCTTCAGATATGCCCACGCCTAGATTCGAACTCGGGTGGTAGTGGTCCGTGGTCCAACGCGCTACCAACTAGACCACGGAGGCGCCGTGCGTGCGTGCGTGCGTGTGATAATGATGTTACGATAAATAAATGAATTTGAGCAAGCGGATTTTAGAACTCGTACCACAAACAAAAAAACCTTCTGCCTTGTAGGTTTATTTTTTCTGTCAGTATGCTGATATCCGGAAAGGGATTTTGCGCTCTAATTTGTCCTCTCGTAATTGCTGAGCCGTCATCAATCATCAAATGATAGTAATCGCCGAGCGACGACTAACTCTATCTCAGCCACTGATCATCATAAAATAATTATATCTTATTGAGATCATTAACACTTTATAACTCGCTGGAGAGCGAGTGTGTTGGCTGATAACGAATGAGGTTTTGTACTTTTATCTTGCTCGACGATGATTAAAACACGAACATCCATCATGTCGAATTATTGCTTAGATTGCTAGTGTGCTAAAATTCGTCGGTTTTTGTTTGTTTTTTATCTGAAACAAATAGTATTATTGAAAAGTGTGGGCTAAAATTTTGAACCTTCTGTTTTAATCGTTCAGATATCCAGCCTTGATTCATTCATATCCGATTCCTCGTGGTGTCTGTCTTTGGGATGTTTCATCCGTAACCGATGTGCTTCACAGCCCCGTGGCAAGATGTAGTCGTTCCTTAGCCACGTGTCTAGTTTAACCCCAGCGTTGGGGGTCAAACAAAGACGATCACTCACTCATTCACTCACTTTTATCATTAGTAACATATCCCCGGAGAACGTTCATAGAGACATTATGCCATAATTTTGTCTATTTTGTTCGCTATTTTGTCCTGTTCTCTCGGCGCCAAATTTCATCACCTATAGATGTGATAGATCCCCGGTGATGCAGCCTTTATGATCATTTCTGAACTGTCAGTCAGAAATGAGCATAATACCTACGGGGTCGTGTTACATGAAGTAGACAGTGAAATCTACATGTTATGTCAGGGTGTTAACAACAAGAATGGTGTTTGTTATTACGGAAATACAAATACAGCCAACTGTAGCATTGTTGTGTGTGTGTGTGTGTGTGTCGATGATAATCGAAACACGGTTCTTTCCTGTAGAACCTTTCTGGTTCTTGATAGAGGGCGTTCCGACCACACAGCGATGAGAGCACCACGCTACAAACATATAGGTTGTGGGTTCGATTCCGGTTGTTACCTGTGTTTGTAGGAGTCGCCCCTCACCCATACGTCCCCGATTTGACGAGCACCAACGCTAGAGAACACAGATCAGCTGAATACAACTAATTCTTAATAGATGACACTAATGCTAGAAACTGTGATAAATGTTTGTCAATCAGTTTAAATATATGTTGACGATAAATGAAATCTACGACCGAACTGGGTGATAGGTGAAACCTATGTGTCAGTTGGTTGTTTAGTGGGCTGGGTACTTGACCCCCTCCATACACAAACACACACAATTAAAATCAGCTTTTTCCAAGCCAGTGTTTAGATCATATGATGATTTATCACTTAGAATATGCGGCCAATCCCCGGGGACTGCCGTCCAATATTTGGTGCCGTCCAGCAACAACGGGTACAGTATAAGACAGGTGATAGAAGAAATTTACTTCGTGTTCGACATGATGATGATGATGATGATGATGATGATGATGTTTCATGTTTTACGGCCAATCTTGTGCACATGGTGTGCTAAATGGGCCGAAGGATAATGAGGCGAAGTTAAGATGGCACATCCTTCAGTCGTGCCCACGTCATGATTTGAACTCGAGTGTTTGAGATCTGTGGCCAACCGCACTACCCGTTAGGCCATGGCAGCATTCCTTTATGTTCGACATGATATAATAAACAATCTAGTAATTTTAGTAAATCTCTCATCCGTTTACGACTTTATGTATATTTTGTTTTACTTTGACTAGAATTTTACGTTTTAAATATCAATTAATGTTGTTCTTATCATCATCATTATCATCATCATCATCATTAAATTAGACAATGAATGACTTAAAAGAAGATAATAGCATGGTTTTAGAGATAAAAGGATATGAACTATACAAGTTTTAGTGGAAAACTAATGAACGGACTAGTTTATGGCAGGAGACGTGATGTGTCAATGAATCTGGTCACATCAAACCTTTAAATTATCCACAATTGTGTGTGTGTGTGTGTGTGTGTGTGAGTGTTTTATATATGTATGTGTGTCTGTCTGTTGTGTTTGTGCGTGTCTCTGTTTGTCTGTCTGTCTGTTTTGTGTATGTCTGCTTAGCATACATTGTTCACCACCCTACTCCATCCGGAGTCTACAGTAGACTTAAATTACTGTAAGTCGGTGACCTTGAGGTAATAACAAGATCCGACCGTCTAATGTTGCTATTTGTGTGTTCTGAGAGAGATAATCTTACGTTTGTTGAAAGAGAGGGCGATGATAAGTATAGAATTCCCCCCCTCTCTCTCTCTCTCTCTCTCTCTCTCTCTCTGTGTGTGTGTGTGTGTGTGTGGATGTCCCCCCCCTCTCTCTGTTCTCTACTGGAATGATGAGAGTTGGTGGTGATCGTCTAGGTGATGGCGATAAGATTCGAGAGTGGTAATGGTGTTTTAAGCAGGCTGTGCCGGTGATGAATGGTGATTTAAATGTCTCACATTATAACAGTACAGTGTTTGTTGTTAGTGATGTAGAATGGCCGTAATGATAATAACTGTGACACTATTGTTAGCTTTATATTAACATGTCTATCATTACATTGTTATACTCCCAACGATGATTATGGTGTTTCTATTTTAGCCAAACATCTTATACCTCTGTCCATTATGTGATGCCCGATGTTTAATATGTGATGCATATTTTCAATGTGTGATGTTTGTATCCAATATTTTATATAATACCTGTGTCCAATATATGAAACATATGTCCAATATATCATACCTGCGTCCAATAGATCATACCTGTGTCCAGTATATAATACCTGTGTTCATTATGTGATACTTATGCCCAATATGTGTGATTCCTGTTCCCATCACATGATCCCAGTGTTCCAGTGACAGAACTGGATATGTTGATAAGTGTTGAATTGGTATCCAATCCGATCTAATTCGGGTCTTCTTGCCTCTGATCCGGTACAATCTATCCCGATTCTTTTTAAAAACCACTAATTTAAATTTTGACTTAACGCGTTTTCTTGCAGTCAAACATTCAGCGATCACCTCAATAATATAGTGTGTGTAGTTCACTGATTCGTTTTATATCTTTGTATGAGATATATTTATGAATTGAGGAACATTCCAGGTTTTGAAAGAAGAGACAGACAATTATACCTCCCTAGAAGACTGGTAGACGTTAAAATATTATAGCAATAGTGACTTAATCATTTTTCTGTGTTATGCAAATTATTAATTGCAACCATGAACGTTATTCGGTGATCGCTTATGGTGTACAACAATGTACGCTAACTCACAACACAAGATGTACACAGGAATTGAATTATAATTATTAATGTCAATTTGATTTTGAAATTATAGAAACCGAAATTGTAGAACATGATAGATACCTGAGGAACTGTGATTAGAATAAAAATGTGTTCCTGAAATGTGGGTCACATTTTTTTAAATTTACGGATGACGCTGCATTATTCTGATATATCGGTCGGATAACCCGATTAAACGGTATAGCATTAGGAAACCGGCCTACATAATTATGCTGTTTATTACGTTCCATCCTAAATTGGCTTTGATTACTTCAAAGGTAATCTTTACGGTGATAATTACGAAACAGTGACGTAGACCGGTAGATGTCGTTAATCATTCGGCATAAACATTAACAGTTGTTTGTAGATCTGAAAAGAGTACTTTTATATATAAAAAGGTAGCCTTCTATAAATAATCTATATATTTATTCGACGATCTGGATATTTTTATAGATATCTTAAGCCATATTCAAGACGTAAATATAATTTGTAATCTGCTTTTATTAGTGTTATTGCCACCAATAATATTCATAACGGTGATTGTGACCAAATCAAGTCAATTTTGGTGTTTTCTTTAGAAATATCTCAGATCATCTGTAATTTTGCGACATTTATCAGCTGTATGAACTTCTTTGGTATATTAGGGACACTAAATCTGGCTTAATATGTCTTCATTCGTCCAACTTCCAATGCTTTCGAAATATGGAACTGTCCCGACGGATGTGTCACAAAAATAGGTCCATTCCGGAATTCTTTAAAAAGTGGCGAGTTCAACTTTGATTGTTCTGTTCTAAAATATATTAGGTTGTCTGGGTGTCGTAAATGAAGACACCCGAGAACTTGTTTTCCATCAGCACCAACACATTTTGTGTAGACAACTTAATGTGTGCTCCATGGATGGGGTCAGATTCGAAATTGTTGATGCACGGGTTATATATTGGTTACAGAAAATGTCGGGGAAGTTTTGTGGGTTAAGACAGTGATCGGATAGACCCGGTGTGACATTTTCTAGTAAGAATAACTCCTGTGGTGACAGTTATAATCTTGTAGGTGATGACAATGTTTCCCCATTTTGTCACTATATGTGGAAACAGTTCCGCATTCATTCTAGTTATAATGCTGCTGGTGATGACAGTGTTTCCCTATTATACTGCTGTATATGACAACGGTGATCTAGTTACAGTACTATATGTTATAATGTTGTATATGACAACGGTGATCTAGTTACAGTACTATATGTTATAATGTTGTATATGACAACGTGCATTATCTAGTTATAATGTGTATGATGACATGTTTCCTATTATAATGTTGTATATGACAACGGTGATCTAGTTACAGTACTGTATGTTATAATGTTGTATATGACAACGGTGATCTAGTTACAGTACTATATGTTATAATGTTGTATATGACAACAGTGATCTAGTTACAGTACTAGTATGTTATAATGTTGTATATGACAACGGTGATCTAGTTACAGTACTATATGTTATAATGTTGTATATGACAACGGTGATCTAGTTACAGTACTATATGTTATAATGTTGTATATGACAACGGTGATCTAGTTACAGTACTATATGTTATAATGTTGTATATGACAACGGTGATCTAGTTACAGTACTGTATGTTATAATGTTGTATATGACAACGGTGATCTAATTATAGTATTATATACGATGGAAATGTTCCCTGATAAAATGCCGTATAAGATGACAGTCAACTTTCTTTAAGTGGTATAAATTAAAACAGTGCTCTTGTTACAGTGCCGTATATGAGGACAATGATCTCTCTTATAATGCTTTATATATGATGATGGTGTTTTCTGATGTTTTAGTTATTGTCTGTTATGTGGTGACAGTGTCCTGGTTGTTGTGCTGTAGGTAATGACAGTGTCCTGGTTGTTGTGCTGTAGGTAATGACAGTGTCCTGGTTGTTGTGCTGTAGGTAATGACAGTGTCCTGGTTGTTGTGCTGTAGGTAATGACAGTGTCCTGGTTGTTGTGCTGTAGGTAATGACAGTGTCCTGGTTGTTGTGTTGTAGGTAATGACAGTGTCCTGATTGTTGTGCTGTAGGTAATGACAGTGTCCTGAGTTGTTGTGCTGTAGGTAATGACAGTGTCTCAATTATAGTAGTGTAGGTGACAACAGTACCTATGGTGTTTTACGTGATGATGGCGTTTCTACTTCTATTGGTGTGTGTGTGTGTGTGTGTGTGTGTGTGTGTGTTTCCCTATTACTGTACTGTAGTTTATCAACAGTGCTCTGATTAGTGTTCTAGGTGATAACAGTGCTACAGTTATAGTGTTGTAGTGTTCTGGCTGTTACGCTGATGAGTGTATTTGTCGTGATTGTGTATTTGTCGTGATTGTGTATTTAGTGTGTATTGGTAATTGCGTGGAATGACAAACTGTCATTAACCTCTTCTTGTTAGAGATAAATCATTATTCCAAGAATTCCGGTAAAACGAGCTTCTCCGTTCCGGTCTCTCTCTGTATGTGTGTGTGTGTGTGTGTGTGTGTGTGTGTGTGAGCGGGGGGGGGGGGGCTGTTCGCCCGTGTCAAGGTGACCTGTGACCGTACTCACGTAGACACCCATTCATCATATAATACGCGTCATCCTCTCCATGGTATACTGGGATGAGCCAGTTTGTTGTCATCTCGTGGTGGCTACTGTTGTTGTTGTCGTTGTTGTAGTTGTTGTTAGTGATGGTGATGATGATCAGGAGTTATTGATGGTCTAACTCCGATCCTCAACAAACCGATCAACCTTCCTCATCCTCCTCATCCTGATGGTGGTGGTGGTGTCCAATTCCCGTGCTCATCATGACCACCAGCCTCAGGTGATCTACAATGGCGTGGACCGTGTTAGGACGTGGACCTTGGGCTCGGGTCTGCCCGACGGCTACAATAACAGCGGGTAAAGCCGCCGTCGCGTTCTGTCTGTTACTGGCCACTGATTGGGGGAATTGGGGTGGAAGGTAAGAGAAGGTTGATGACTGGCGGAGGGTAGACGGGAAGGTTAGCGGTTGGGTGATACGGGGGGGGGGGTGTTAAATCATTGTCCACTGTTTGGTCCCAGTCTCTATGCTTTCTGTGGTCGGTACTATAGCTGGCGTGCGCTGCTAGATTTCTCGGCACGGTGACAGGAGATCGGCTGCCGAATGTGGTCTTTTGTTCTCTTGCTGCCGAAGGTGGTCTTTTGTTCTCTTGTGTCTTAACACGGAGATGTCTTAGTTGTTGAACTGTGTCTGCGTGTGCGTGCCAGCGTACGTGCGTGCCAGCGACGGGTATTCGCGCCAGGCGCAAATTTGACGAGAACCCGTAACTTCATTTAAATATCGCATCCAATTCTCGGCTGTTACCTAGCCCGCGTCATCCCGTTATGGTGTATGGCTTCGTTTATGGCTTGTATCGCTAGATGAGGGTAAAGGGAACCCAGTGACGATTGTGGCTTAATGGCTTCGTTGACGCGCAAAACTTAGAGTATATTTACGGTAATTGGCTGTGGACGGTTATATTAGGGCCGAGACGTTGTTCGTTCCGATTGTGATTCGTTGCGCTGTTTAATGTTAGTCTATAAAGTGTGAGGTAATTTGGTAACTCGTTGTGTTTCGTCTGTCAAAGAACGCGGGGGGATGCTTTGTTCACATTACCTAGTTTTCGGGATCTGTTCATTTTGGAGGGATGACTTATTGGCTGGTTCGATTATAAGTCTTGGATTTTGTCGAGCGGGTACGTGAGTTTTTGCGCATGCGCGAATTTCCCCCCCCCTCCTCTGTCTGTGTGTGTGTGGAGAGGAGGGAGGAGGATTAAATACCGACCAGACAATTGTTGGATAGACAGATGCTCGCAAAGAAAGTGATAAAGTGGACAATGTGACATCATTGGCCACTACCTGAGCGAGTGAGTGAGTGTGTGAGTGAGTAACAGAGAGATATTGTGTGTGTGTGTGTGTGTGTGAGAGAGAGAGAGAGAGAGAGAGTCCGCCCCTTCTTTGCCCCAGTACTTGGCCATGCCGCCGCCATGTCAAGTGCTACAGACCGTGTGGACCTTGCCCAGCTCGCCAGGCCACAATACCTTATAATCAGCCACGCCAAACCCCATTCCGTCTGTAATCTCTACTCGAGCAAGTGTCCACGGAACGTGATCGTGTTGGGAATTGGAACCGACCAGCACCCGATTAGACATTTAGACGATCTCTGTCCGACATTTACCTGTAACTTAATCCGAGGTCTACGATTTATTATAGCACACTTCTAGAGTCAAAGTGGCGACATCTATTGGCTTTTTTCTGTATCTTATTAAGCTAGAGTGTTGCCGGTGTTCCTTAAAGAAGTGACCAACAATGGTGACATATATCTTTTTGATGCGGGCTCAGTTTTGTCTTTTGTTGTTTATCATTTACTAGATGAGGCTGTATAAAACCTTGGCATTCTTACCTGGATATATATATATATATATATATATATATATATATATATATGTTCTAGGACACTGAATGGCCTAAATTGTGCCAATGTGTCGTTAAACAACATTCATCCCATCACTGTATATATATATATATATATATATATATATATATATATATACTGCTTAAAACTATTTTATCGCGCCCCGAGAAAAAGACACTACCACACAGAATAACCAACCATGAATAAAACCTTTGGACGATTCATCAGGGAACTGATAAGATTCTGCTCATGCGGGGACGTTTCTGTCCCACCACAAAAGTTACCGTGGAGAGTAAAACGTCCCGATTATGGCATCTCGTGGGTTCATCAGACCTCATCAATTCAGCCAGCATTTGGCCGGTTTCACTGAAGCCATCATTCACAATATGCCCAGCCACGTGTTTCAATCATATCTGACGCCAATATCGAACACCAATCAATAAAATAGTCATGCCCTACTACATGGTTTGTTCACAAAAAAGATGTTGCGATTTATACCTTTATTTCACATGAAAATATATAATCATTTCTACACCTAGCTGACCAGTGAGAGGTGATAACGTTTGGGTTTTAAATCCCTGCGCACAAGATATAGTGCTCTACCTGACTGATCTACTACCGGGGGCAGTTCAGATAACTCGGTGTCGTGGGTACTTCGTATTGATGCGCCCAATAACAATACCCGTCGTCAATTGACGTGATAAAGAAAATCCAGTCGAGGCTGACTGGTTAATGTTTTTGTTTTTTTATATAATTAGAAAGTGTAGCTTTTGACAATTTTCTGAATGTGTCCTTATTGGGAGAAGTTTGACGAACGATCGATAATCAACCGAATAAAAGACGGTGACATCGGACAAACCTGTTACCGGTTTAAGTCTGTGACTAAATATCGGTTGAATGTGCATCCTTTCCTTTTTGTGTCTAAAACTAGTCATCGGTTGAATGTGCATCTCCTTTCCTTTTTGTGTCTAAAACTAGTCATCGGTTGAATGTGCATCCTTTCCTTTTTGTGTCTAAAACTAGTCATCGGTTGAATGTGTCTCCTTTCCTTTTTGTGTCTAAAATTAGTCATCAGTTGAATGTGCCGCCTTTCCTTTTTGTGTCTAAAACTAGCAATCGCATAAATGTGTTTTCTTTCCATTTTGTGTCTTTCCATTTTGTGTTGAAATGCGTCTTCTTTCCTTTTCGTGTCGAGAACTAAACGTCGGTTGAATGTGTTTTGAAACGCGATAACTGTTTTCTTTCCCCTTTTTGTGCTCAATAACGATTAGTTGTTATTGAGGATGTAAGCAAGCCATTATCATAGGCGTATAGCTAATGTAAAAAGAGTGTGGGGCTAAATTGGACCGAGCACTTTCCAAGCGTGATGAAGCGAAGTGAAAGATGAAAACATCCTCAGACATATCAGTGTTGGGATTTGAACTCCTGTGCTCGACTTCTGTTGTAGCTGACGTAGTTTGGTATGCCACAACACTAACGTGATAGTTAGGCTGTAGTCCTATTATTCCTCATTATGTGTGGACGTAAAATACACAATCAGGTGTTTTTACGATTTTAGGTCGGATTTATCTAAATTACAATGTTCAAGCTGTTCCTGTGTAGAATCTGGTAAATCGTGGAAGAATTATTTTCTCCTCGAAGATTTTAGTCGGGTCAAGTGGTTGCTCTGGGCATGCCTTGGTGTCCTTTAATGGCTACTTTCGTGGCATTACTTGCAGAACGATTTCGTCTGCTTTATAGCGCCATTTATCGTACCGCTCTTCCTAATTGGTTAAATCGTGTGACGTAATCACCCTAGGACCAATAAGCTATTTGCTCGTATTACAAAGAGGTTGGCTTCGTACGATATTGCTTACAGCGCCACTGTACGGGATTGTTATTGAGAGGTGCCCCATTAACATTATTTTAACCGACTTAACATTTCTTGGTTTTGTGGTCGCAAAAGACAAGGGTGTGTCATAAAGTAAAATGTTATCATTAACACGTGTGTGTGTGTGTGTGTGTGTGTGTGTGTGTGTTTGTAATCAGTATTTATTAAGTGTAACACACTATGAGACTTTATCTATGTTATTAATGTTATATTTTGTCCAGATATATTCACACTCAGATATCCCTAATGGTTACCTACTATATTGCTGCTATATGCAGTAAGCCATTGTCTTTTGTTGTGCGTCTGCCATCCTGTAGTCTGTCTTCTTGTCTTCTTCACGATCAGATGATAATAATGGTGTTTTATTCTCGTTGCTTTTTTCAGAAGAAGCTCTGCGTAAAATACACGAGATTCACACTGATGTGCAGCAGAAGCTAAGAGACAGTCATCAACACAGACATATAGCAAACAACCAGGTAAATATGCAATATGGTGTGCTTGCGTGCGTGCGTGCGTGCGTGGCTTCATAGACGTTCACGTTGAAGGCAAAGGTGGGCATTAACAGTGCTTCTGTGGGTTGTTGTTTTTCTATTAAAAATTGAGATTTTTGCATTGGATAAAACATAAAGCTGTTCTCATTCATACGGGTTTTGAGTCACCAGACTTCCCTGGTATCACCTCTAACAGTAGCTCTTACGAAGGTGCACACACATGCACGCGCGCGCCCGCACACATAGATAGATAGCTAGATAGATAGAGAGAGAGAGAGAGAGAGAGAGAGCATTTCACATAATCGTCCACTTAAGAATTGTCTTCCTAGCATTGTGACAATTCTTTATTCTCTGTGCCAGTGCCTTTTTCCCCACCGCTAAAACATACCCACGCAACGGACTTTATCCAACACAATGTTGTTGTATGGTTTATTTGAGGGGGTGGGGGTGTTTAGAAGAGAAGACCAACGCACGGGGAAAACATATCTGGTTTTCTTCATTTCCGCTAAACTTATTTGTTCTTCGTTAATTGGACTAAGAAGTAGATTTCTTTGCATGCATTGTTCGGTCAGAATTGATGGCGGCCATGTTTTTCTTCCTGTTTCGCCGCTTAGGAACTCGGTTTTCTCGCCACGGCATCTAATAATTAACGTTCCCGATCGATGGAAGTCGGTAGCGAAATGGACCGATAATAGGTCGGACTCGGTAGTATTTTAACTAACTTTCACCGCATTTGTTACTTACAGGCGATAATCACGGATTTGGTTTCCATCAATTCAATGTACCTCCCCCACACCACCACCACCACCACCACCAAACTTCATTCCCCGGATCTTGCGCCCGCCCAACCTGGCGTTTATTTCGTATCCCATTTCGTTACGTTCCGTCCACCCATTTAAATACACGAAAAGAAACGATCTCGAAGAGAAACGCTCATCCCCCCCCTCTTTTTTTAAGGTTGAAGTGTTGCAATTGATCACATGTCCGTGTCGTCGGTGGTGACATCTAGTGTGGTCTGTTCACTATGGCCGGGAATAATATTGCTGTAACCAGATAGCCGGCATTGTATATTCTTTGGCCAGTTTAAGAGATGTAATTTGTACTCGCCATGTTGTTTTTTTTGTTTTTCTTTGCCACGGTACACGAGTGGAGTTGGGTTTTTTTTCCTTGTTTATTTTGTTTTAAGAGTTGTGGGTTGTTTTTGGTGCGGTCTTTCTTCTTCTCCTGTTGTTTATTTATATCCGTTTACTGACCAGCTTTTGTTTAGCTATAACAGCCTCCCCATTGATATCACACTAGGGTCCTCTTCTTTTTCAATTAGCTTGTTGGCTTGTTGTTAGCGTCGCGATGAAGGTTTTTGGGTTCAAACTCCGAGGCCGTCGCCATATGATGGTTTGGTAGTTCGGGCGTCGCCGTATGATGGTATGGTAGTTCGAGCGTCGGAATATTGTGGTATGGTAGTTCAACCATCGACATGTTGTGGTGATGCGGTAGCTCAAATGATGGTGGAGGCTGATATATCTGTAGGTCTCGGCTTCAAATCCTGTGGCTGCTGTTAGAGATTTCTTCATACCGTTTAATCCTGAACTCTTAATTTACGCGTATCCCGATGGAAGGTCAGTGGGGGGATTGGTTCCGTGTTCAAGTGTGTTATGGACTAACCAGTTTTATGGCTGCTACTTTGTTATAGGATTGTCCACCTGAGTCGGGGGGGGGGAGGAGTGTAATGTCATAGGTGGTCAGTCATACAGGCTGACACTGAAGCCACTCTCTAATTAGAGATTGTTTATAAAAGTGTTTAGAGCATCTCGCGTTGATTACCCTTTTTCGGTACTATATTGGAACACAGACTAGATAAATACGGTGGCTGACAGGTGTGATGGATTCTCGGTTCAAGTGTCGTTCGTCGGGATGCTGCAAGGAGAATTGAACAATTCGTGGAAATGGCCACGTCGACTCGGTGGCAATAACGTTCCGGCGCTCGAGGCATTTCGAATAATGGAAAGCCGGGGTGCGGATCGTGGTATAAATAACACACGGGCAATTGGGTGATAATTGGTCGAATTACCGGTACTTTGGCCGAATAGAGAGAGAGAGAAACCCCCCCCCCCTCCCTTTTTACTCCATTGTGGTTCGGTTGTTCTCATCGAGACCATGGAACCGATTGGCTTCTTGTGGTGTTCGCCATCAGCCCAAATCTTGTCGCTGTCGTCGGCAAAATGAACAGCGACGTAGTGAGCCGAAGATGACGGGCTATCGAGGTCGAGATGACTGCTGGCGTCGTGTTGGTCGCTGATATGGAATGGCTCGACGGAAAGGAATAAAGGATCGTCCACCGTTCGATGGCGACTTGTACGGCGGCTGACTCGGCTTCGTCTAGCCCATTGGGCATCAGGAAATGAAAACGTGCTCGCTGTTCAGTGCGTATAGTGTGTATAGGCTGTTGGATGGACACTGGCCTCGGGAATCTGGACAGACATATATACTGTGTGGGGTTTCTTGGCGCAGTGCGAAGAATGCTGGATTATATGCGACGATATCTAGGTTCAATTCCATTGGTGTCCTATGGATGGTTCATGCGTACGGTCGGTGACATGGCTGTGACAGTGTAACTGGGTTGGACGACTTCGTATGTTGGTGTACATTTGGTTGAAATTGGCTACTAGAAATCGTATACTCCCCGGTAAGTTGATGGTGCCATTGAGTGGTAAATGTGTTTCAATCAGGGAGTAAGTTTCTGAAAGGGTTTAGTGTTCTGGTGATGTATCTAACTGTTTATAGATTGTTAATAAATGAATATTTTTAATAGTGAAGAAGTTTTGATCTGCTCTCTCTCTCTCTCTCTCTCTATATATATATATATATATATATATGGGGGGCGCGCTCATGTGTGTGTATGTTTGTGTGCGTGTGTTACTTTGTCTAGACAACATCCGCGGGGAATAAAATAATAACCTTTTTTTCTATGATATGTCATTAGTCCATCTTTTCAGGTAAATGTCCCGACGTAGAGAACTTATAAATTATTACCTTGACACAAAATACGTCACTGATAATGGGATAACTTTTACTCAGTCTCTGGATCAGTTTTACAGGATCAGTAACACGTTTTGCTGAGGGAATATGACGTTCTTATTTGAATCGTTTTGGTAATCATAATACTAAATCTTTGAGTACGCGCTCGCGCACACACACACACACACACACACACACGGGGGGGATAGTTATTTATAGGTGAGAAAGCTTGTAGAAATAAATGATCCTATGCATTATCCGTAAAGTAGAAATGGGTATGAACCAACAAACTAATAACAATTTATTTTCAGTGTCTCAATGTATGGTTCCATTTAGGACTTTGTTTCAATTATCGTTCTTTACGCTGTTCTATACTGATCTATAAAGTAACTCAGTAAGTCGTCGTTTTCCACCTGTCACATTGTTTTGGCTCGGATATCCAGGTTTATTCACCTCATATTTCTGGAAGGATTCTGTTGATTTTTGGACTTAGGTTAGACTGCAAGTTTTGGATTTTATTTGTGGTGGTACCGTGATTTTCGTGCGTGTGTGTGATTCACTCACCCACTTTCTGTGTGTGTGTGTGCATGTGCGCGTATGTGTGAGAGAGAGCACAATAGATGTGCACCGGGTTAACTACATTATTCTAACACGAACAAGTGATCCATTTCTAGGATTTGACGTCATGCGCAATGCAGCCTTCAGTCGGTAGATGTCTCCACCGCTCCCTTGGTGGTAGAAATTTGATTAGAAATCTATTTACTTCTTGAATCACTAGATGTCACCTTGATCACTCACTGCGCACACGCACACACGCACGCACACACGCACACACAGAGAGAGAGACTGAGCCTGACTTGTTCTTACGTCAGTCATATAACGATATACTATAACGGTGGAGGATAGAGATAATTCCATCAGAGTCGCTTCCATCTTGCCGACCAAGTCACGTGCTCTAAGTCATATTGTGTGACGTATTAGAAGACGACGTGACGTAGGCACGAGACGGGTTAAATCCGATCGGCCTTTACGGGATTATCCACTACAGTATCGGGCGACTTATACCGGCGCTGATTACGTCACTAATAGTCACGTGAGACCCGCCGGTCACGTGGGGGGCAGCGGGGGGAGGACTTCAATAATCTCACTGCGGACGAGGTTATGTGATGGGTTATGATGACCCCACACGCCGTGACCCACATCAATGACCCACATGTACAGGTTTGTGTTTTGTCCCGATGTGTTAGAATTGCAGTAGACTACGGGGGGGGGGGTTGTCTTACTTAAACTGTCAGTTCAGGAGGATGAGTGTGGGTATCAGTCTCGTCATACGGTTGTCTTTATTACGTTTGGTTTTTCTCTTCACAGATAATCCATTTATAATCAGATCATCGGATGCGACGTATCATATGTGCCACACAGAAATGATACATAATACTGTTTATTGACTGTGGAGATTTACATTCACCAAACTCTCATTTATCTCATGATCTTTGTTTGTGCGTATTTGAGACAATGTTGAGGACAGATAGCAAGAGACAACCGCGCTATTATTGGCTCAGCTGCGCTTACAAATGGATAATAAAGTCAACGAGTGTATCATTTTGAGTGATGAGGAAGGTAGAGCCCAAACAAACCTTGTACATGTAGAGTTCGTATACTAATAGCAACTAAAGCTGACTCACCAAAAAATCACTGGTTAGGTCGGTGTAGAGTCAATGGCCAGTTACTTCAACGTCCAAAATTGGAGTTCCTTCACCACCAATAGAGGTTTGAGCAATTGTTCTCCGCCTCGACATATTCCCGTAGGGCTTTGATGAAGCAACCCGCTGTATGTTGCTGTGACTGCTGAGGAGTTTGTTGTCGTGCCGATATCAGCTCGGGGAAATGGTGTTATTATGTACCGAAGAAAAACAATTACAACGCCAAATGAATTGCTTGATATAACCAGAGTTCGTATTTCAAACCTCTTAGAGCAAATGGTTGTTTCATGAGGCTAGAAAATTGGAACCTTAATCTTTGGTTATGTTTACTTGACTTTTTGGGGGAAATTTTGGAGTAGCACTTCCTTATGGCACCGGCTTGATCTTGGCCAGTTATTAAACAAATGTACACATCATTTGGGGCAAAACTGATTTGTTTGTTTTTCTCCCATCATCGATCTGGTAGGCAAATATTTACATATAACCCAACTATTACATGTATTATTATTATTAGAAATTAAATATTTGAAAACGATCGATAGCTGGCTTCCGGTTCATTTAGAGATAGACTAAGCGGGAGTGACGTCACATTTTTTATCGTTTAGTGGTGGTAGCCGAGGAGGGGTTAGAGGAGGACATACCACCCAGTAGGCTTAATGATCTGTTTAGCTGACAGAGAGAGAGAGAGAGAGAGAAACTTCGGTTAATTTGTACCGAGCATGTTATCAGTTTTGTTGACCGTGTGTTGTTATTGTACCCGTCGTCATCGTCTTCCCGTAATGACATCCCTTAGCCCGTTAGTGCGCCGCCAGAGAGCGTCCTTAACGACATCTTTGTCAATCGGTTACGTCAGGCTGTCATTATGGTCTGTGTCTGGGTCGGTCTAGATTAGGTGGCATCTTGGTTGATTTTAATGACTGTTCAGTTTGTCTTTGATTAAACTAGGGACTTTCCAATGGAGCACTGCGCCGCAAACCTACGGGTTGTTGGTTCAGATCCTGGTCATATTTGTTTGTTGTTGTTGTTGTTGTTGTATGTTTCCCCATGTAATCGCCCTTTGACCCTTTGACCTTCCAGATCTGACCAGTGACGAGGTTATACAGGTGAAACTTAAAATCTTCCATTGTACTGGTCGTTGACTGTACTTTATCTAGATTGCTGTTGTGCGTATTGTGACTGTCATACAGTCAGTGACTGTACATCGTATGTTCATCGTTATTTCTCACTATGTAGCTCATGCAGTATTTCGCTGTTGCTGGCTAAACAAAACTGACTCCTGTGGCCTAGTGGGTAAGAGCGTGGCACTTTCTTACGCATGCTCATGCTGTGCGGAAGGTCGGAGGTTCGAATCCCTGCCGTAACATTATAGTAGGAGGAGTTTTTCATCCAATCAGGCAACTGGCAAAGTCTTCTCCGCCGAATACGTCATACATTGTAAATTCTACATTTATTGACAATTAGTCCTCGTGGTGAAGCAGTAAATTACAGACCATATGCGTGTCTCATTTGGGGTAGATTATAGCCACGTAAAATAACTATCATTTAGCCCATTATTTGCTGTCTATAGTAATGCATTTTGGTAAGTAGCAGTATTAGTAATAGTAGTAGCAGCAGTAGTAGTAGTAGTATTAACAGTAGTGGTGGTAGTAGTAGTAGTACAGGGGGTGTACTAATCCAGATTTAATCAATTTCCGTTGCTATCTGAAGCCATTCAAAAACACTGTACATGGAGTAAAACCCTAAAATTGTTTATTTGAAAAAGGTATTTTTGTATTGTTTGAGATTTATCATATTTAGCTGGGAACAAAACACCCTTCACAACATGTTGTAGAGGGTCTTAATAATCGGATAAGGTCTTAACAAAGGAAGCCCAATAGAGTTTAATAACTGACGAAACACAACAGGTCATCCTTGGGGTGAGTGAGGGGGGGTGGATGTTGACGATCATTCATGACAATACTATTGTAGTCTTCTTAGACTGTTTAGTATCAACCAACATAAGAAGACTTGTCATCATACGTCACATAACAGTCGTTGTCCAGCTGTCTTACCTTTCTTAACACAACAACACACCACTAATATGTTACCTGTTCTAAGATTATGTTTTGTATTAGCGGAGCCTGTCTCAGATGGTGGTGGTGGGGGTGACGACGACGACGATGATGATGATGATGATGATGATGATGATGATGATGATGGACAGAGGATAATTATCTCTACAGCTTATAGTATTATAACATAGTTGTTATAATGATATTTATTTGTTGCCATTATCTGCTAACAGTACCTCGGGTTGACGTATTGTAGAAGGTTAGAGATAAACATGTCATATATTGACACACTACGTTGTTTGTACCAATAATGTGTAGATACTATGAGGACATAGTGACCAGGTTATAGACACTATACATATACATGACTAGTGCTCATCGGTGACCCCTAATGATAAACTCTACAGATGTCACTCTCTCTACTCTCTCTCGCTCATTTCATATATATATATATATATATATATATATATAGTAATGTGACAGTAGGCACCCGTGACCTATGTCTGACATAAATACTATCGCTTATGTGTGAGGGGGTGCGTGCAGGCGTGCGTATCTGTCTGTCTGACTGTCTTGTCTAATGTCTTGTCTTCTCTGTCTGTGTACATTCATATGCATGTACATGCATTATTGTTGAAGAAATATTTTACATTATGGTTAAGAAGAGGTGGTAATGGTTGTCATAATAGCCAGAGACCTGTTAATGGGGTACAGACAACAGTCTTACTGCTGCTAGTAGATGCTGCTGGTGATGATGATGATGATGATGATGATGATGATGATTGTGGTGGTGGTGGTGGTGATGGTGGTGGTGGTCGTCGTCGTCGTTGTGATAATTTGTTTTCAGGATCCTAAAATCAATAATATTTTAAGATCAATTGGATTGGTGGCCAAGGGGGCCGATTAGGATGGGTTTTTTCCATGTCACCCTGACCCGTCAGTCAGCCTCTCATATTGTAACATCGGATCAGTTTGTACACAACTACAAAGATACTTTCTGCCTGGTGTACTTTGTGTTCTTAAGTTTCCACTAAAGTCCTGTTGCACTTTGGCGATGAATTAGTGCGTCGTCTAGTTGGAAGTTGGCCAATGTTTTGCTCCAGCCAATTGACTTTAGTCGTTCTCCCCCAGGTCAGTACTTTGTTCTGTAGACGTCTAATGTTTTGGGGTTTTCTGTTTTTAATCAGAAGTTGATTACCATTGTTTGTTATGGTGGAGCTAAAACAAAATGAAGGCCACTTCGTTTTGAAATACGGCATCAGTTAATGGCCATTCCGTGGGGGGGGGGCAGTAGATGTTAGCCGACTGCTACGGATGCTGGAGGATTGTAGGTTTCTAGAGGATTATTAATGCCATTTCTCACTCATCACCACTCATCAGTGTCCAGATGGGGGTCATTAGTGTTGCCACCTTTCTTTAAGATGTATGAGAGTTGTTACTTAGTTAGGGTTGAGTAACCTGTAAATGAGGACAATTCTTACCGCATTAATTTTGTATACGGGAAAGGCTTGACCTATCATTTGTTTTCACTTTTTGACCCTGACTGACCCAGTTTCCCAGCAGTCACAATAGTGACATCTCATAAACCAATCATTGATTTGTTTAAATAATTCAATAGAATGTTATATAAACAGTAAGTGTGGTTGAAAATCACTTTTTTGTCAAATATATTTGTTCTCATGACATTAATGGACGCTGTTTAGCAAATACTTTGCACACATTTTCTGCTAATTCTGTTCAAAGGATTCCCGTATTGACCAATTGGCTTCCAGAATCCAAAAGTTCAGTTCACTTTATAAGATCAGAAATGACTAGAAATGCAAATGTCAGTTTCACACACAACAAAAGATCGCCATTGGAATACTAAATATGGAAGCTGTCTTATAAGCTTAAATACTAACATTTGAGTGCAAAGGATAAACTGAACTATGCTCATCCTGAAAAGGCCATTGGCACCATTTCAAACACTGTATTTGGGTTGTAAAATGTATTTGACATGGTAAAGTGAGCCTGGCCAAAAACGAATTTATTACATCTCAGATAAGCACCGCGAATGGCTACTTAAATAGAACAGGATAAAAGACATCTGAAATGGCAAGATATCAAAATGGAAAAATAAAACAAGCTGCTCTTAGATATGGAATGTGGAAAAATACAGATCATGAGTATAACGTATCTCAGACGTCATGAGAACGATACAGTTTTAAGTAAAAACGACAAAAGTTGTGTTTTCATCTGAAAATAGAAGCGATACAAAGAAAGGTGAATTTTTGGTGTTTCTCTTGTGGCCATTGCCCAACAAAAATATTATAAAATTTAAAATCCCCCCCCCCCCATTTTACTGATATGTGATGAAAATACTAACTGTACAATTTACACATTAACCAATTACGGAGTGAAATAAGAGAGCCGTTGCTCGGAAAATATGAGACAACAAGAGATACAATCGACGTTATTAAAGTATGAAACATCCCACAGATGTAAACTGTAGTTCAATCCACCGACTTTGAGGCTTACAGCGTTAAGTGCGGGCGCCCACTCTAAATGATACCAACAGGAACACCGAGTAAAGTGTCTATAAGTGGCATTATGTTGTAAATGTGAATAATTAAGTTTGATGGCCATGATTAGTAATGATGTGATTTTAGTATTAGTAGTGAAGGCTTCCGAATCATTACCGTCTGCTGTTAAATGTCCTCCAGATGGCGCCACTGGATACCGGTAGACGGGCAACCTTAACATGACATTCATTATTCAGCATAATTTAATACCTGAGTTATGTAATATTAAATCGTTGTAGCCATATTTGGTGACAATGACAGCAATGATAAGTTAGTATAATATAGTATAATATATAACAAGTTAAATGTTCTGATGATGATGATGATGATGATGATGATGATCGTGATGATAATCATGATGATGATGAGAATGAGGTAGATAATTATTATTTGTATTACTATTATCCTGTTATTATTTATATAGTATTGTTCTTGTGCCGGTTTATAACAAACAGTGTTGTTTTTTAAGGATTTATTTTCGCTTTTAATATGTTCCTCATCTTGCGTTCAGTCTCCGGGTATTTGTTGTTGTTGTTGTTGTTATTGATGGTTTTATTATGTTGTGTTTATTGACATCCGTATTTTTCGGATACTAAGTCACACCTGACTCAAAATACGTTTTTTGTTTGTTTTTAAACTAGAATGTTCTGCCGCTCGGTGATACGCCGCCGTCAGTGATCCTTCTCTTCTGAGTCTGAAAATGTTAAAATAACTGGAGCACACATTAAGTTGATTTAACGAGATTTCTGAAATTTAGAGGCCAACTGATAGTTGAGGAAGTATGTACTTCGTCAATCTGATGTCTGTATTGCTTCATTTATGTCAGATGGAACTATTTTAACCTCCAAAACCAAAGTTAGCTCATCTGATCGGGTTGGTTTATAATCGTTCTGAGATCCCTAAATATGAATTTGATTATTATGATTTGGTTTGATTTGGAAAGCTGTAAATGAAACCTAGTGGCTGAGATGGAACCCCGTGGTGTTTGAGGAACGTGGTTCATAAACTCGTTGTATACTTGTGTGAGGTAAATATTTTGAAATTATTTTACGACAACTTTTTTGGGGCTGTATAAATTCCAAAGTCTCCACCACTCTATGGTGCCAACGGTCGCAGATTCGAACCCCGCAAGAGGTCGAAACTTTTCCATAGATTAATTTCTCACCTCACAACATCGTGGGTGGCTGACCACGTTAAATGGCGCTGTCGTCTCCACTGAATTGTCTAAAATAAAGGGAGACGTTAAAAAACCCTGAGGACGTAAAACACTCTGGCAGTGAGCACCCTGAGGGTATTTCGGCTCCATCTTTCCGTACTGCTCCCCTGTGAGTGGTTGGGGGAGGAGGTTTCTCAACCACTCCAACATAGAGGCTGTGCCGAATAAGCGACAGCCTGGGGATTCTCCCCGAACAACAAAACAAACACTCGATAGGGGTGAAGTGAAATTTAATAGATCATTCGGATACAGCCAGACCTAGATTTGAACCCAGGTGCTAGACTTCGGCGCCGAAAAGTTCTTTTTTTTAATAAACAGAGAAAACTGAATTGGTAAAGCCAACGAGCCGAGTGAAAAAATAACCCAGATGGCTTGCACAGGTAAACGAATTGGAAACGGCAAGTAAACTCACAATCTTGACTGCGAAGATAAGTAAATTTTATAGCCCCGGTAAGTCAACCCGATGGCCGCCATATTATATGACGTTGGCTAACCTAAGTAAAAGGAATCACTGAAGCCCGTAGACTTGATGGTCAACATGACTTCATCTGTCTGGTCTTGTCACCTTCCAGCTTCTGGCCTACAAGAAGTTAGTATTTGTTTATGTATGTATGTTTGTCTGTGGGGTGGAGGGGGGTTCCTTCTATTTATGTTTGTCCTCTACTTGTATGCCGCAGATCTGTGCTAGGAGTTATAAATGTGACTCAGCTTGTCTGTTGTGAGACAAAATAACACAAGTACCACAACCTTTGGTCAGCATTGTCCTGGGAGCTATGGGCGATGGGATTCAGGATTGATCCGCCATATCCTCCTCCTTCTGTCTTGTTGATGACAATAGTGAGACATCACTAAATGATGACCCTTTTTTGTGCCGATGCGTCTTTAATCCTCACTCACTGATTCAATCACTCACTCATCCTGGGTTTCCCATGGCGCAGTGATTAGAGTGTTGTGGCTTAAAAACCTGCCCAAGTGGGGGTTTGAATACAATCGTATCGTATTAGCTGTGCTTGTGGGATGTTTCCCTGGAGAGCTGCCACTCGGCATCAGTGCCCGGAGGCTAGACAACTCACTCACTCACTCACTCACTCACTCACTCGACAGTTGACTGCCTGTTATGATAAAAGAATATACCAAACTGTATAGTACAACATGTGATACGTCGTATTATCAAACCAATCAATAGAACACCGCGTTGTCCACACAAAACTTACAATCTAATTACCTTAGAGTAGATAGAGAATCGAGCTATCAACTCGTAGACCTTTTATTTCATTTTCCATGTGTGTGTTGATTTATCTACTTTCTCGGGATGTTTCTCGGGATTATTGCTACGCCATTTTGGATACCTAGGAGCGCTCTGATCTCATTAGGGAGCAGTTTACCTCGTTTCTTGGTGTATTTACCACGTACCTTGACCAGGGTCTGCGCCCTTGTTACCGTAGCAATGTCCCAACTGTACAGAGCGGTGGCCACCACTTCCGGCCAGTTGGCCACAATTGAATTTGTCACATGATTTGCGGGAGATGATAAGGTAATGTGCTCGGGAGGCGGTCGGGAAGGAGGGAGGGGGGGGGGTGATTTCTAGGGCCAACCGCCGCTGCCGCTGTTTCTATACGTTTGTGTGCGTGCGTGCGCTCATGCTCGTGCATATACCCGTTAGAGGCGAGGGAACAAGGCACCGGTAGACAATAGCCTGTTATAGGATCTAGGAACAATTAGATGAACGTTCTTCACCCTGGATATAGCAACGTCATAGAACAGTGGCCGCCTATCTCCTGATCCACGTGACTGTCAGGTGTTCTCAGATAACAAAACACAACATATCAGAGCTAATCACACCATGATAACACGCCGTCCATGTTATCGGCTGTATTTCGCTAACAGACCCTCATCACTTATGAAATGCAATTTAGCCACCGCTTGAGGGCAGCGTTCGGGATCTGAGAACTATTGGTCGGCATCTCGGCAAGGCCAAAGCGTGGCTCCGTTGGGGCTACTGCCCGCTGTAGCCCGTGGTGTGGCTAATCCTTACACGACTAGCATGGCTAATCCCTAACAATGTGGATGAGTAAAGACCATCATGGGAGAGACGGTCAGAGCGGGGGAGTGGGGAGAGGGAAGAATGGGTAAGAGGATAGTCTGGGAAAGAAAACGTATCTCTACATATTTTATGATGTATTTGCGAGCAATGTCTACAGTAAATTTTCGGCAACGTTGTATTTCTACCGTTGGTATAACGTTTTTGGTAGATGGACTCGTGGAGAAATGGAATGATGTTATGTTACATGGTGTCCGGGTTCGGTTCGGGGGTGAGTTAGGGTGTGGTAGGCGGTGGACCAGCTCGTATCCTGGCCGGTTTGTAACACTTCGGGTTATGTTTCATGGAAATAGATCAGTATTGGTGGGTGTTTTGATCGATGGCATACGAGCACAAATAACGTATATCACTGTTCTCATTAATGGACTCGGCCGATACAGGAATATCGGACAGTTGCAATGTATCATATAGCACTTCGTCGGGATCACTACACGTCTCATTAGACTGCGGGTACTGATCTCAACTGGAAGAGGGCATAATCCGGCTAAAGCCTTTTAACGTTGGCTGAAACATCTGATGCCTCTCGCTAGAATTTGAACCCACGAACTGGGATTTTACGGTTACGGTGCATTGCCCACCGCACCACGGGAAGCATCCCAATTTGTACACAAACCTGCCGATGCACCGATCTATTCCTCCTGTAATGGCGGACTTTAATTGAATCAACATATTGGAAATGTCATGTCTCAACGTGAAAAAGATAAAAGCTCAATTCTCTCGGCTTTAGTACATAAAGATATTGAAGATTTTAAAAACTCTTCTTGTAATTCTTTGCCCTTTCTTGATGATTAATAACCTGTCTCCGAGGTGAAGAAATAAATCTTACGTTCCTGGTGTTGAAATATTAGGTGCCTGTCGTTTTAAATAGCTGCTGTCAGTAAGAATCGTTTATTAAATCTACATTATTATTATTATTTGTAATAGTCAGAAAAGAGTCTGATGCGTTTTCTAATTTGTTAAAAGCATAAGCTACCGTTATGTTTCGCCATCACTTCCCCCTCCCACCACCTTCTCCCCGACCGCAGATATGATTTACCGGTAGTTGTTGTGAGACATGTTGACATTTGTAGGACAAACCCCTCAGTGCTGTTAAATGTTGTTATCATGGCGCTAGTTCATTTCATAGTTTCCTCAAGAAACTAATTAGGACTTGGTCACCAAAGCTAGCGATTAGTATGCGTGCGAGTGAGTGAGTGTGCGTGCGTGTGTGCGTACGTGTGTGTGTGTGTCGACAGACGACTTTAAACAAACGGTTTTAGTCAATCTTGAGTCTAGATAAATCAAGCTGTTGGTATGACTGTTGACGTTTTACAATAACATTTACATGTTAATGAATCACTAAAGTGTGGCAATTCGTTATTTGGTCGATGTCTGGTTTGGTCCGGATGTGTTGATGTTAGTCCAGATGGGGCTGGGTGGTTATTGTGACAGAAGGCAACCTGAAATATATTTACTCAGGTCTCTCTCTCCCCCACTCTCTCTCTCTCTCTCTCTGTGTGTGTGTGTGTGTTTGTGTGTTAACAGTGGATGAAAAGGTACTGGCTCAGTGGATCCTGAATCAGAAGTAAACTTCTTGGTGATTCGTTGTGGGAGTAAATACAAAACAATGACACTTCACACTAAGACGCGTATTGTGTCAATATTCCATTAGGAATGAGTGAAAAGCGCTGGCACAGAGAATCACTTAACGCAAATTAAAATCTGCGTGTGTATGCGTGTGCACGCGTGTGTACGCATATATACACATATTCCGTGTTATATGTTACATACATTGTCTAATGACCCTCTGTCCAATCCTATTATCTACCTATATATATATATATATATATATATATATATATATATATATATATATTGGTCAGGTAAGATGTAAGAGCAGGATTTTTACATCGTATAAACAACCCGTCTGTACGCTGTACGCCTGTACACGCCATATATAGTACACTGTACCTTACTGTTGACCCTAGGTCAGGAAGTGAGGGGGATGGTAGGGATTGTTTATTCTAGTTAGCTTCCTGCGATACTGTATCCAGTTATGGCAATATGAGTATTGGATGAAGGAGGGAAGTGGGGAGGGTTGGTATTCAACTTGGTTGGATATTTGTTTGATATTTTTCGCATTCAGTAATATTTGTTTAGCAAGTTGTGTTAGATCTGAGTACAGCAGTTTTGTTTTGAGGAGTGAAAATATCATTGGCTAAACACAGTAACGGAAGAAAATCAGTCGTGTTGTTATCTATAGCTAATATGGCTAAATACTGATACTACGACGATAATTGGACGACAACCAACTGTGTGGCCCGTTTTCTGCCCGACGCAGTACGTTTTAGGGCGAGTTACGTGGCTTCACGGGGGACACATTTAGACTTCTCAGCAATAATGTGTTTATTGTTTTCATTGACGTCCATAAGTTGGCAGATCTCTCTCTCTCTCTCTCTCTCTATCTCTCTACTTTCCTCTCTTTTGTGGTGTTTAGGCGTTTTGTGAGAAATGCGCGATTGTGCTTAATCCAGACGTGGGAGGGGGGGGGGCATTTTTGTTACTTAGGAGTAGGTTAAGGAGCGCTTTCACTTACCTGTCTTCTCTCAAAGGCAGCCAGTGTGATGAGGAATGTTGTGTTGAAAGTTGGTGTAAAGGAAGGAAATGCCTTTGCCGGATGTTTTATATACGACTATGAGGTGCTGATTTGGTTTAAGAATGTGGATGTTAGTTGGAGAAATGCTGCCAATGTAATGTGATATACAGGTAGATAGGTAAAGGAAATGTTTCTTAGCATATAAAAGGAATCTAGTCTGATGATGGAGAGTGTCAGGGCCAGTGGCTTAGTTGGTAGAGTACTGGTGTTAAATGTACGCAGACACTTGGGTTCGAGTCCAGTGACTTCCCGCAGTCATTCATGTCATTGTTTTTGGCCTTTTTGGTGGCATACTGTTGGATTTGGTGGATTATTGTGTTATTTTAGATTATATTTGTTTTTTATGGATTAGTAATATTATGGATTACTGTGGCTTGTTATGGATTGTTTATTATTATTGTCGTTTTGTGCATTATCTTAGATATTTATAGATTATTGTGTATTATTATGACTTCATTGAGATTGTAGTGGATTATTGAATACTGACATGGATTATTGAAGACTAACATGGATTATTGAAGACTAACATGGATTATTGAAGACTAACAAGGATTATTACCAGACTTACTGTGCATTATGAACTAATAATTGACCACAATAAAGGATAAGGCCATGCTGCCCTGGAGGTTGATAATGGCCCCAGACTGTAGAGGTCCAAGAACCATGTGGATAAGTGGTGCAAGGCCAAAGCGGGGCCATTATCATTGACTCTTGTATCAGGAACGATATGGATCCAGACTCTCCAGACCTAATACCTGGTACCTGTATCCCTGTCTAGTAGCTGAGATCAGGTGTAAGTTAGCAAGCTAATCAAGCGATATCAGTATTATTTAAAACAATATTTTATAATTGAGACCATCTCCTTTACTGATGAACAAATATGATACAATATTATACTGTAATAATGTCTGCTCCGATAACACTGTGATGTGAGAGCTCCTAGTTGTCCTCCAAACCTTCAAGTTGAATTGGGACTACTCCAATACTTACGTATAGGAGAATATGTTGCCATATGGATTAGACCCTCAACCATATATCCCAGATGTGACCAGTGTACAGGCTAAAAATAATAATAATAATAATAAGTTAACACTTATGGTCCATCTTTGATCTTCTAAATTTAGCACACAACTGTGAGCGGTTGTAGTGATGATGATGATGATGATGATGATGATTATTATTATTATTACAGGTGATCACCTCCTACTAAAATGATACACATACAACATTTATTTTGTGTTGAAAAATACAAAGATTCAGCCATAAGAGAATATTGAGACACAACAAAATAATTAAAAATTAGCAATACATAATAACAATAAAAGAATCATGTATATTTAATAAAGCGCACTTACTAGCCAGAGCCATTCAAAGGCACTGTAGAAATAATACGTACCGGCCATATAATAATACCCCAAATAATATGTAATATAATAATACCCCAAATAATATGTAATATAATAATACCCCAAATAATATGTAATATAATAATACCCCAAATAATATGTAATATAATAATACCCCAAATAATGTAATATAATAAACCAAATAATATGTAATATAATAATACCCCAAATAATATGTAATATAATAATAATTAATATAATAATACCCCAAATAATATGTAATATAATAACACCCCAAATAATATGTCTGGAATACATCTTTATCCAGCAGATTATATGTCTTAATTTAGCCGACTGATCTTTTGGAAGGAGAAGACTATAATAACATATTACTATTAAACAGCGTTTAAATACCTTCAGCAATTGTTTTGATACTTTTTGGGTTTATGAGTGAGTCATCACCTGTATCGATAATAATATTATTATTTTTATTAATATTATTGCTTATGTAATGTTTGCCCACGGAGTCACCATTCAGCGATTATGTCCCAGGTGTAACCAACACCAAGATTAAACAAAGTTCTAACAGATCCACTCATTATTATTAATAATATTATTATAATTGATGTCGTCATCAGCACCGCCATTTTTTTAACTGCTGATATACGTTTTACTTAATTATGTCTGTCTTTAAGTGTCTGCGTTGTTTACGTTGGTTTAATAATCATTCCATAATTGAGAGCTGTAACTTGTCCTAACTAACTCTCTTCGTATCTGATGCTAAATTTAACCTTACACTGATCTAGATTTGATGAGTCTTGTTACGGATGACGAGTGTCAGAAAATGATGGAGTGAGATGTTGTTATCTTCGAAGTTTTGTCGTCTCCTCTCTGTCAGTGGATACTAATAGATCTGATATCGGGCTGTGTAACCTTTTTGTTGCTGCTTGCAATTTCATTTTATTGTTCTATGGCTATCAGGGTAAACGGCTAAATAAATCCCCATCTATCCATATACATTGTTAATCGATATAAGCTTAACCTTCATTTCCCAAAGCTTGATAAAGCATATCTGCTATATAAAGATAACTTTAAAAAATGTAATTAATAAAGTAATATTGATATTGTTATTATTTTATGTGGCATTTTTCTCTGTTTAAATTTATAACAACAAAAGTACAACTTATTATGCTTTAGAATATGATTTGGATGTTTAGTGGTAATAGAAGTCCTTGACTCATATTTTCAAAGCTCGTGCCCACAAGTTTATCATATTATGATGATTGAGGAGGTCGTTTGACAGACAAGTCATAAACATGAAGACTGTGTGTCTGTGTCAATTTTTTTCCCAGAAGGACTCGCTGTTGCTCTTTAATTCATCGGGTTTAATTTCTTTTGATAAATATATTTCGGGTTCAAAATTGATTTATTTAATGTAAGAAAATAAGCAAGTATCAGAAATGTTTACAGGCACAAACTCCAGTACATATTGTGAATATTCCTTCCAATAATTTATGTTATTTTTTCTGCTACCTTGTCGGTTATTTCAATCCTTGATATGTTACCATTTGTTATGTTGGTTTATTTTTGGGGAGGGGTACTTTTTATATAATATGGCAAGGCTAACATTCTCTGTTTGCTGAATTATTACTGTTACTGGAAATATATTTGGCATTAGCGTGGTCATCATCCGCAGCATGTACACCATGGATCATACGTTATGATCCAGGATTGTTATCCGATGTAAATCTACGGTTTGATTTCCAGGACGATCGTAAGGATAACCTGCACCGGTTTAGTACATCCTGTCCTTCGCTGCAAGATTCCATATCCCCGCAGTTGGAAGTCCAGCCGGCATCCAGTCAGGATCAAATTCCAGGTAAGTCGTCCATCCTGGTCAGTGCAATTTTCCGTAGCGCTCGACCTCCCCCAGTTTATCTCCTCATTTGACAGGTGTACTATATTGTGAGGCGGTAACTATGCTGTGTCCTTAATATTAAGATCTAGTCATAAACAACATTGATCCAGCAAGGAGATGCTAGCTCTTTGATGTTACATCGATGATGATGAGCAAGTCCATGATTGACAGTCATCATCTGTCTCTCAGCTGGAAGTCGAATAAAGGTTTAAAAAAAACTATATATCCGCCAACTCTCAGTACGTCTTCATCCAGTAGTTTATTGACTTAGTTCCGGTCAAATCTGCCGATGCGTTGCGTTCTGTTCCAGGTATACTGGCAGTGTTCCGATGTTGCAGTGGCTACTGAGCACTGAACTGCAAAACTCCAGGTTTTGGGTTACAATACCATGTCTCTCTGTGTTTGGGTGATTTTTCCCCGGGGAGCCAGTCACTCATCGGTTGTAGAGACTAAACAACAAACCGATCATTTAATCCCTCATTCATTCCAGATGTAGCTGACGACGTAGAGGGACATGCGCAGTTGATGTCAGCTGTCGGTCGTTCTCCAGAAACTTACGCCAGCCAATCTGCTATGCACTATGCCGCCTGTCCCACTGGAGTTAATCGCACGCAGTGTAATGTAGGAAGTAGCATGGAGATTCCGGTAAATGCATTTTCAGATCATCATCAGCAGCAACAGCATGTACATCATCATCATCCAGAAACGGCATCGGGCCATCATCAGGACATCACCATCTGCATCAATGACGTCACCGTCGACAGCACTGACGACTACATGGTGCCATCTGGTGGCACCGATGAGACCAATGCCGATTTCATCGAACAGGTCAAGAAGGCCAATAAAAGACGATCCAGTTGGTGTCCGGAAGAGGGACGCAAGAAGGAGGAGAAACACGAAAAGCAGAAGATGTTAAACATATCTGGAAGAAGGTAAGGTTATTATAACCATATTTGACGAGATAAATAATTCAGTGATTCTTTGTAATGGCGTGCTAAAATAATTACCAGAACGTGAATCAATCACCTACCTTTAATGATTTCATTTTGTGATTGGACTTACGAAATATTACGTGCATCTCAATACGACAGTTCCCTGTTCTTGAATTGGCCTCCTGGTGAATCGTCCACAGTTTGAATTATAGTTCTCTGTGTCAGGGCCTTATCCCACCCTCTTAACGCACATACATACACACACGCGGGTGCGCGCACACACACACAGACAGAGTCCTACTTTGATATCAGTTATTAGTGACATTAATGAGGATTAGTTGTAATACAAGAGAGCTGTGTGTGTGTTTGTGTGTGTGTGTGTGTGTGTTTGTGTGTGTGTGTTTTCCATATCATTTCAGCGATCATATGTGGCAGCTGATTGGTCATTGCCTCGCCTAAATCCCGCTAATTTAGCCTGTGACGTACAAACGCGAGCAGACCTAGGTATGAAAAACATGTCGCATCTCATCGACATCAACCTAATGTTTACATCATGATGGAGTTGTGCTCTATTGAGTTACATTATGATGGTCTCCTGACAGAAATGGCCCCGAGGCATCGTGGTTGTAATCGTCTCATTAAATCACATCTCTTTTCAAGCAACATTAAAGCTTGAGCGCTTTAATGAATTAAAGCTAATATTCTAGGTCTGCTACAGTCCTATAACTAGGCTGTTTAAAGTAGGATTAGACCTTTCTCCGGCCTAGGGGTGGCCTACAATCAGCATAAAAGTGAATGGAATTTATCCACAGAACATTGTCTATCCGTTCCTGGAATTCATATTCTTCATGCGATAACTTTTGCTGATTTTACAAATGTCAGCAAAATGTAAGAAACGCTATTTTCAAAAGGGTATATTCCTGCCAAGTTTAAATTAGTAATAATATCAAAACTTGTTTTAATTTAACAGGCTATGTAGTTTCAGGTACATATCATCGTGCAACTTGGTATAAATATGCTTGTCATGTCACTAGCTGACTACTGATGTAGTTAGAGCCAACAGATGGAAGGCATAATTTTCACACCCAAACTACTGATTTGTTTCCTCCTGAATCTTTTTGTCTTTCAAGTTTCAGTAAGGATCAGTGAATCTTTGGTTGTGTTTGTTAACTAATACTCTCTACTATATACTGCTTCTATACAGCATATAAATCTATTCGGGTCAGTTTTTCTTGGAAAACCCTAAATTGATCCCTAACTGATATTTGAAGACACCCGTCAACATGTTTCACCATCTGGTGGGAAGATAAATCTCTCTTTGTACGCAGAAACCGAACATCCTTGTACACCTGGACAGCCAGGACTCATGTGTCATAAAACGTGCATATTCATGACCAATACCTGGGGGCATCACTCTCTGTGATGGTCACATTATACAAAACACACTTAAGTAAGGAAAAACAATGCCGGGATGTTCTCAAAGATCTCACGTAATTCATGATTCCGCCGAAATCCTTCCACATTTTTACAAGCCTAGAGAACATAACGCTCCCACATGGGACAGTTTTCACAAAAAGAACCAATGTTATACAGTGAACGGTGATGTACATAACCATTCGGTTGTCAGAATGCGGATAAGACAACTGGGAAGAATCAAAACACAGCTGCTGACAAATCAGACATAAAATTACCAGGTGTGGTGTCATTATGGGGCAACTGTTTTTAAATGCCAGAATACTCGGTAGATAAAAATATTATGTGGTGTCGGAGTTAAAACAGAGAAAAGATACAATGAGCCATGTATAACTTGGTGAATTATTGCTTAAGTAACAGAAGTTCACTTGGCTTAATGATGGTTTTTAATTATTGCTCTGTCTAATACCACGTCATGGCGCAGAAATGTACCATTTTGCCAAATGTATTAGCTGGGAAGCATATTGAGGAAAAAAAACATTCAACATGCGTGGAAACAAACACACCAAAAAATTCTGGATCTGCATTCCACTTGTTACATTTATACGTCACCACATGACACTACAGCCATACATAATTATGGAATCATAACTTGTTATAAAGTTTTTCATTTCTCATTATTGAGGGACCTCTCATTCAGGTGTGACTGAAGTACACAGTACCCTAGATCTCAATGTCATGTGATCAAATCCCAGTCTTGGCTGTGTCATCCTTCCATAAAAAGCTTTGGCCTTCTCATCTCATTTTTCTAGGGAATAGCTCATCAGTCACAATAATAATAATAATAATGTAGATTTAATAAATCAACTTTAGTAGTATGAGACATTCAGAGGTGTTATACAGTGATACGTCAATAAGATAAATGTAAAAACCGAATGAGATATTTGTAAAATCAATTATTATAAATAATATTTACTGGTAAAATCGACCTAATGTAGTGGGCCATTTTTAGAGCAGATTTTAATTTTACCAAAGGTCGCGCCCTTTTTCTCACCCATTACTGGCAAGGCTGTTACATGAAGTGGATGCCACCAAACTAACAGCGCATAAGACTTTTAAGGGATCACTTTTAATCAGCACCTAGAAGTATAAAGGAAACAGTCAACATTGACTCATTCACATCCCACTTCCTGTTGTGTAGAATCAAACATTAACTATCTTGACTATTTTAAACGAAGCATCATATATTAATATTAATGGAAATTGAAGCCTGAGAATGTCACCAAACTCGCCATCCTGAGAGATTGGGAGGGGAGGGGGGTTCACCATCCTCTTCTGAGCTTTAAAATTCTCGTGTAGCTTGTAATTGGGTGGTGGGGGAGACGTGATTTCATTGATTAGTGATTTGAGATTTGTTTTACTGTTTGAGGCCTTCCACTAAGGAACTAAACAATGGACAGACCAGAAGCAGATAGGAAGAAGTCGAGATAAGCAGCTGTGTATAGACTGTCCAAATTATTTGTATCCACATTAGCCTAATAATCGTTAGGATGTAGAACGGATGATGTTGTTTATGTTAGGCAACTATTGAAATAATATCATTGTGTAAGCTTGATGTAGACGAAGTTTGGATGCTGATTTAGATGGGGACTAAGATAACAGATGGCGCTCTGCTATGCGGTACCATCTGGATCAGTTTTGTTTCTGGAGTGAGAATCCGATAATAATATGATCCGGTTGTTTATTTTTTGCTTTTGTCTTTTTCTTCTTGTATGAACAAAACAGTTTTATGTTACTTCCCAGTAGATATAAGATTTATGATGGGAATTTTTTTTCCATTTTTAAAGAGAATATCCTGTTATTTGTGTGTGTGTATGTGTGTGTGTGCATGTGTGTGTGCATATATACATGCATACATACTTTACATATACATACATATAAAATATATATATATATATATATATATATATATATATATATATATACAGAGAGAGAGAGAGAGAGAGTATTTCATCTTTCACTTTGTCTCATTACATTTGGGTGTTGTGCTTGGGCCGATTAACCTACCATGTGCGCAAAAGTGGCCGTTAAAATAACAATGACCATTTTTTTAGACACACATGCATGTACACACACGTGCGAACACACACACACACAGGTACACAAATATTGACTCACTGAGGAAGTCAAATCACGTAGTGTATTTTATTAATATCAAGCAGAGGTTCCTCTCAGTCAAATAAATGGATTTCCTTTCTACTTAACAGTCTGAGACTCCAATCACATTAACTATTCTTTTTTGTGTTTAATATTTTCCTTAATCTGATCTTTTGTGAATTTTTTTTTTTGTCAGAGATTGTTTGACACGTTTATTGTTCATTGATTGATGCTGGATCATGAATGCAAACAAAGAGAAACGGATTTTATGAAGAAGTAAATTCTCTAGATTTTACATCCGACAAGATGTTGAATGTTGACAACGCACCACAATAACGTTATTCGTAATTTGGATCATCAGTGTGACACAGAAAATGCTTTATGATTCATTAATTACGAACATTAATTACACATTTGTGTAAGATGATCAACTGGTTTCCTGTTAATTATTCCACTATCAGATGGTGTAATACTTGCCCTAATGTGGCTTTTTCAACCAATAGTTAATCGTGGCCCAGTAGTAATGTCCTGGACCAGAGAACAATAGGTCCCGGGTTCGATTGTCATTCCTGACAGACTCAAATCTAAAAGGTGTATTCATCCTTCATTTCTATCGGATGCTCCTTGGTCTCATTAACCTAGACAATGTGCAGAAAGTGGGCCTTAAAACATTTTATATCATCCAATGGTTAACTATTCTCGAATGTATGTTGATGTTTTGGTAAGATATACTAATTATTCAACATCAAATAGTAATTCATTAGTCAGCTATAAAGATGTGCTCTAAGTGTTCTGATATCTGTCTATATTTCGTTCTGATGAAGTTTCGATGGCGTGTCTTCATTGGCTGAACTTTGTTATCCGAATAATTCCAGCTCAACTCCCTCAAGTTTGTATCACATCCTGGATGGATATTGTATTATTGGAGTCTCCATATTATGGCTCCTGTGTTAGTACCTTTTGAGTTATTACTTACAGGACAACTTGATATCTCATCCGTTTAAATTGAGAAGACGTCTTCATCGGGTCTGACTGGTAGTCACGTGGTTGGACACAGATCTGTAAACCTCTGATTTTCGCCATTGGCACGTCTGAGGGTGATTCATATTTAGCTTCGTCTCGTTACCTTTGGATGTCATTCAGCCTGGGGATAGCCTGTCATGTGGAGAGAAGTGACTGTAAAACATTAAAACATGAAAAATCTTCATCCACTTAGATTAAGTTACGATTTAATGGGAAGCAGATGGTATTCCAATAAATGCTAAATGTTTGTGCACATGGGTCAAGCATTTTCTGCAGACACTATGAAGCGAAAGAGATGAAACACCCTTCAAGACAATTAGGTCGACCAATGATTTGAACCCCCGGGCTAGAGGTATGTGGCCAAACATGCTAGCTGAGTTAAACCGTAGAGATGCCAACAGTATTCCACCAGGTATATGCTCACTTTATATCAGTGCTGACAGATGTTTATGCTGAAGCATTCCCGCCGCTGTATCAATTCGGGACTGTTGTGATATGATCTTGGTGCTTCTTCCGTTAGGACAAGACGTCTTCTTCATTATCCGTTGATGTAATGTTTTCTGTTGTTAAGACAGTAAACCAAACTATTCCTCACGTCATCAGTGTTGCATCCCGTCGAATGTTTCTGTGAATACTTAACAGCTCTTCTGGCATGTGTCGAAGTGTGGACAGAGAGCTTTTTTTGGGGGGGGGCAATTTTAGTGCTTTGGGGGAGGGAGTGTGGAATGGAGGATTCAGTAAACTTATTATAGATAGCCTGGAGATGTGATCGTGATGGTGATGAAGGTTTGAGTGATACCGACAGTTATCAGTCTGCTCTACTAAGCTCACATCTATGTCAAATGGCCCGCCATAAGCCTCATCCAGCTAAATGAAATATTTTGATACATTTACTCGTCCAATTGAAATGCTTTCCGTAAACAGTGTCCATATTGTCATTCTGTATTTTGATACTACTTTTAATCTGTTTAGATTAGATCGTAACAGTGAGTCATGCCGAAGTAATTACGGCTTGGTAGAGTTAAAGATGCAATAGAGCAATGCAGTTTTATCAATATTCACCGAAACATTTTACATATCAAGAATGTTATATTGGCGCCTCCGTGATTTAACTGGTAACGTGGTCGGCCACAGATTACAACCAGCTGAGTTCAAATGTTGGCCTGGTCATGGCTGAAGGGTGTTTCAGCTTCCACTTCGCCTCACTACCTCCGTGCACAGAAGTGGCTGTAAAACATCAGCCCTCACCATCCTAAGAATGTCATACGATATTCCGTTGTTATTAATTTTATAAAGCACCCGTTGCCTCCTGTGATATTATGAGTAGGCATGAGATTACACACAAATAAAACGTCTTCTTGTTTTGCTCCAAGTGAACTTTCCCCGCCACCACTTAGCAGTCATGTGACGATCCGGCTGTCCAAGGCCACCCAACTAATTCAGCGTAGATGACAATTGGCGCGAAAAGGATGTCAGTGTTACCAGATAGGTGATGAACCGTGCTCAGTTTGTCCTAATTCCACCGCTGATAAGATGTTTACACCTAGTTTGCTATTCTGTATTATGACAGCTAGATTCTTCCTCCGTTGGATCACAAATTGTTCCCTCGTTAGTTTAATGATGTGTCTCCGAGTTGCGTTGACCTTGCGGTACTCACCATCATTGTGTTATCTGTGGACAATTGTGTAATAGTTGCTAATAATAAACACTTAGCCTTTGGTGAGAATATTGACACGTCTCATGAAGCTTATCGTCAGTTTGAAATTAGTAGTCTTAGTAGTAGTTTTTTTGTTTACATTTTACACAATAATTATTTACATAATGATTTGTTTACATTTTACACAATAATTATTTACATAATGATTAAGTGGTAAATACAAAGGATAGAAAATGAGAAATTGGCATCATTATTATTATTATTATTATTATTATAAATAGAGGCTGCACAAACTGACGATAGTGACCTCGTACCGGTATTTACAAAGTATTTACATTAAACAGCAACATATACACCCAGTTATGTCGTCATCACACGGAGTATATGGTTTTCCTGCCAAATTTTGATATAACATAATATATAATGGCTGATACAGTAATAACTAGAACAAACAAAAACTAGAATTATAAATTTGACCTTGTTTGTGATCTGTATTCAGTCCTGAGGCTCTGTATTAAGTTGATCATGTTACCATATATAAATATTTAATACTCTTTAGTAAATGACTGATCTCTGACAGTATCTCAGTTGTGTCTTAAATATAGGTCTCTTAAAGGATTTATGGTATTAGTAATGCTGACGTTGGTTGTGGTGGTGGGGGTGTCTCTTGGTGGTGGATCAGTTGAGGGGGTGGGGTGGAGGTTCTGTGATGGGGATAATCTGTTTGAAAAGATGCAGAGTATTAAAGCTGTTTCATGATATTGCTGGATGTGTGTGTGTGTGTGTGTGTGTGTGTGTGTGTGTGTGTGTTCTGGTTCTAGGACACTTTGGTCAGTGTTTGGATGTGATTCTGGCACCTCATGAGGACACTCTCATTGTATAGTTGATAGCATATTACAGGGTTAAAGACCTCCAAGTCATATAATCAAACACCAGTATTCTCATTATCTTTGAGATGTTTCATCCTTCAGTAGGTCAGGCTTTAGCTTGTCTGTTTAGTATCTCTAGAGGGGAATCTCCCGGCCACCTGTCGCAGGTGTGATGAAGATCAAAGAACCCACTGAGACTGTGGCAGGGTTCGATCAAGTGGTAGTAGGGTATGGTTATTGTGTGGTTCTTTTGTGGTAGTTGTTTGTTATTGTTCTTGTGGTTCTTGACTTATTTCGCCAGTGACAGATCTGATCCCCGGGAGGTGTGTCAGGTGTTGTCAGATGGTGTCTGCGTGTCAGATGTTGTTGTGCTTGGAAGGTTTGGCATATTCCAGAAAGATGCCCAATCCAGTGGATGTGGTTGATGGAGGAAGTGATTACTGGCGTTTACTGTAAGGTGTGAAGGTAGTGCTTACTCAGTTACTGGTACTGGTGTGGTTCTTGATGAAACTTAACTTAAGGGTAGGCGTCACGGGTTCCTGTAAGGCATGGAGTGTAGAGAGTATGAAAGACATGCCAGCATTTAAGCTCTCTTTAACCTAAGCAGTCTTCTAAGAAACGCAAATTATCAAAGGAATCCTTAACACACAGTACTCACTCTAAATGTACAACTCATCAAATAGGAAAGCCAGACTCACCGGGTGTCTCCGTTCAGGGGCTAATGCAAGATTTCCGTCACCAACGCGCCATCTGACGAAAGTGTTAAGAACTAAAGAATGGTGTAGTTATTCGGAAACCTCTGAACAACCCATACAACAGTTTTCACAGCCCTTTGTTTGGTCAGTCTCATACAGGACTCTCTCAAGAATATAAATAAAATACTAAATAAAATATCCAAGCATTTGATGTATTCTCTTTTCATTACAAAAGTGATTTACAAACAGATGTGTTAATTTTTCAGTTTACCTCAAATACGAGATATTTTGATGAAGAATTTCAACTCGACTAATGAGGGAGATTTCCTAGTCATAATGACGGTCATATGTTATGGCTCCTTGTCCTGCATTTTGTTTATCAGTGTTTGTACACATGTGGGTATTGGTGTGCGAGTATTAAATTGAAAAATATCGAATTAACAATGAGATTAAACTATTTCTTGGAAAAAGAGTCATTTATACAACAATAAACACTATCATTATCTATAATGTTACATATAACTAATACGGCTAGAAACCTATTAATAGAAATAATAAAAATTGAGTCCTTAGTATAATAATAATAATAATAATAATAATAATGTATATTTAATAATAATAATAATCTAGAGGAGAACATGACAATACGGGCAGTTCTCCATTAATCCATTACTGGGCTATATTTGTACAGAAAGATTTATCCGACGGAAGAGTATTTAACGTCCACCGGCAAAATTAAATTTGTCTATTTCTCAATTTATTATCGCGATATATCAACTTATGTTCTATATAAGGAGCAAGAACTAAGGGTGAGTTCTGATGGAATGGCCTTAATGCATACAATGCGCATCGTAGAGGACATTCTGTGTCTGTACTTTCGTCTGGGCATCAGCTACCAAGAAATACTTGAATGTTTAACCTTTATACACGTACGTGTGAAAAGCATCAAATCCCTGAACAGATTAACGAGGAAATTGGGACTATTGAGAAGGAAGCATCACGGTGATATTCTCGATGTGGCTACATTTTGTGATGGGAAACAACATAAAATGTATCGCAAAGGATTACTCTGTTGCACTGTGCAATTATGAATATATTGATGTGGGGACATTATTTCATCGTGGAATGAACTGAACATGTGGGGAAGGATAATATTACCTTGACGGGTAACTCACTAACGCAAGCAGCGAAAGCGCAAGCGTCGAATGTATTAAACCCTGCGAATTTCATGTCCAGAAACAGATCACTGTTGTACACCAACAGGAGATTCTATCATTCCAAACCACCAAGACTCTCATTGGCATCAATAAAACGTGTATTAACAATATTTAGGTTACGTCCTGTATTTCTCTCCAGATGGTGTCGTTTTGGTTATTTACATGAACCAGCCAACGTCAGTGTATCAGCGTGTATCAGCGTGTATCAGCGTGTATCAGCGTGTATCAGCGTAAAACGTTCAATTGTTTTGCTCATCCATTTAGCCTACACTGTGACACCAAACTGTCCGCACAACATCAGCTTCTCTCTTTCCCACGAGGGCGCCTCCGTGGTCTAGCGGTAGCGTGCTGGACCACAGATCACTACCACCCGTGTTCGAATCCCGGCGTGGGCATATCTGAAGGTTGTTTCGTCTTTCACTTCGTCTCATTACCATTGGAAGTCGCTCGGCCCATTTAGCATACCTTGTGCACAAAAGTGGCTGTAAAACATTAATCATCATCATCATCTTCTTCTCTCTTTCCCAGATATTACATCCGATGATTTATTTATATTGTTGTGTATATATCATTTAAACTGATTGTTGTTAACTTGATGATAATGATAGTTGTATTATCTTACTAATAATGATAAACATTTAGTGGTGCGGTGGTTAGAGCACAGTGTACTGCAACCTTTCGGGTTGTCGGTTCAAATCCGGCTACTTTCTGTGTTTGTGGAATACGTCTCTCTCGAGGCGACCACATAGCCGCGGTGTGACCCGCGCTGAGTGTAAACAAGTCAAGTAACTGAACTAAGACAATATTATATAAGTCAATATCGTACACACACACAGGCACGCGCGCGCTCGCGCGCACACACACATATGTTCATCACTTATGATGTACAGATTGTCAGTTACGATGCTATTGTACAAATGTTCATCATTGCTGGTTTACATATGAAACTATTTATGGCCTATGATCAATATTTCTTGTAGACATTAAAAAACTACTGCGCTGCTGGTAACCCCCCCCCCACACACACACACACACACTCTCTCTCTCTCTTTATGAAGCAATACAATATTACATCACTTTCAACTCCCAGAACAAAACTAGGTGTGCCAATTATCCAATTACCTATTACACAATAATCAGCCTTTAGTTCAAACTGACACTGATTTATGGCCTTGATTTAAAACCAAACATAACTGTTGATGAGCAAGTCCTTAGATCATCTCCAACTGGCAGGCTTAACAGACAGCCAATATGAGCGTCTGCCATTATAATGCCATTATAATGCCATTATTCGGTGATAAATTAGCTTCAGCCGAGATATTAGGTACAGAGTGTACCCAGAGTTTGTAACAATGTTATATAGTCTGTATACTCTCATCATATTGTGTTGTCAGTTGGCTGACAAGCCACTATCTATCATTATTAGTGAGCCCTGTGCCATGTCGACTGTAGCCTTGTCTTTGATAATATAAAAACTGGATGAAAACAAGATGTTCTCCGGTTATAGCCAATAATGTGTGTTGGGTATGTGTGTGCGCGCGCGCATGTGTGTGTGTGTGCGCGCGCGCTGATGGAGAGTTATAAAACTGTTACACTGTTATATTTTCCAATTATTCCTTTATGCTAAAGCCATGGGGGAGGGTGTTCCGTAACAACGTGTCATACAAACAAGTCACACCCGGATAGCACAGTTGATAGAACGCTGCGCTACAAATATCGAGGTCAGGGTTGCAATAGATTCGGGATTACCTTGTTTGTGGGCTATTTCCTTTGGGATATCATCCTTCCCTCATATATCCCAGTCCCCCGGGCTAAACTAACCAACCAGTCACTCCATAATCATCTTTACAACCACCCACTCCTCTCGGCTCACCGAGTATGTACTAAGGTTCATTATTACTGTATGTCTTCAGTAATGTCCCGGTAGTTCCAGATGATTAGTTAGGTACATATAGGTTACCGCCGTTCAGGATCCAGTGTAAGATCCATATGTTCCCTCAGTTATCAACTCTATTGTTATTATTACGTATAAGATGGTGACCGAGTCATTTATGACCTTGTCCAGATACTAGAATGACCTTGAGTCGTCCATCGTTTGCGATACCTGTCAGTGAATGCCTTGTCAACAATATCCCAGTTTAGAACGATGGCAGCTGTCCTGGATGCGAACAACGGGTACCAATCATCCCAACGCACTGACAGCTGGCTAACACAGGCAGCTGGCACGGGTGCACTGAGCTGTCAGACAAATATGACACTAAAGTTGTGTAGGCGCATCCTTTATCCCGTAGATGTTATAGATGGCAATCTTACAAACAATGACGCCCTCTGTAGTCTGTTACGGGTAGTTCTATAGTGTACGTCTCTCTGATGGTACAAGACTAGAGCACTGTGTTACAAACTCGCAGTTCAGAGTTCGAATATGACTCACATGTGTGTTTCTGGAACGTTTCCGGGAGTATCAACCTTTCAGCCATATATTCCAAATGTTATCAACGATGTTGCCAAACAAATGACTCACTCACTCACTCACTCACTCACTCACTCCGCTTCCATCACATATTGATATTAGCTGTCTGTTGTCTTCTTTAGATCATCTTCACTCAGTCTCTTCTATTGTTATTATAATTATCCTGGTCTTTTTTTATATTTTGTGGCCCAGTATCTCCGTGCGTAACTGATAATGTGGTTATCCGCAGACCACACACACACACACACACACACACACACACACACACACACACACATACATACACACACACGTTCAGATCCCGGTCTAGTTTATAATGTCAGGAGGGTGTTTCATCTTGTGATTTACATTTTGCGACTACTATCTTGCTCATTTTGTTCTTTAATACTCTCCTATGGATGTCCTCATGGTACACGATGCTCTCACTCTCAGCATTTTGTGATCAGTTTCATTGTGTTCAATCATGTTACAATTGTCAATCTGCTGCTGTAAGGTATTGCTGTTATACTGGTGACAGTTCTTTCAGTGTCACATTTTAAGTTCAATTCCAGTTGTAGTGGTTAGGATTTTTGTTTATGTTGTTTTGGCATCTACGCTGGATATTGTTCATTGTGTATTGTTTGAAATAAGTAAGATCCCTGGTGTCCAAGGCTATTTATGAACCCATACAGTGAGTGAGTGAGTGAGTGAGTGAGTGAGTGAGTGAGTGAGTGAGTGAGTGAGTGAGTGAGTGAGTGAGTGAGTGAGTGATACATGTATGACTCCAATAATTGCCAACATATAATGTTTTTAGACTGAAACTGTGAAATGTGAACACTGTCCTAAGGACGAATACGCGTACCTCACTTTAAGTCTTTATATACAGGTGTTATTTTAAGGCAATTTCTGCTCTTCTTAACAATTGTTGTGAAACAAAGGACTGGACATTTAGCAGTCACCTTAAGACAGGTCATGTGACTGTAAAACAATGCTATTCTAAGACAGGTGGTCTGATAATACAGGTCTCATTGACAACATGTTTAACTGTGCTGTTATATAGAGAGCTGTATGGGCGTGCATGCGTGTATACATATATGCTGTAACTCGCAGCTCTTTGTCTTCCTGAATATGGCTTCAGTTTAACCATAATGGCTAATTTATCTATTTTGTTCTTAACAGCCAGAGCTTAAGCAGCCTGGATGGTGATTCGGATGAGGACGAAGATGAGGAAGATGATGAGGAGGATGGTGGTTCTGCAGCTTATCAGAACATTCCATCCGAAGCAGCGCAGAGCTCCTATAGTTCATCACCGAGCCGCTCACCAGGTGTCACTAGTGTTCTACCGTCTGGTATGTCTATTGGCCAGTTTAAGGTTACTTAAGTTGAGGCTAACTGATTTAAGTACTGATTATTGGTAGCCATCTTGGTTTGTTTGGAAGTGATTATTATATTAAAAACGAGTTAGGCCAATTGTTTTGACGTGTATATAGATTGTAATGCCATCTTATGAATATTATTACTGTATGGTGGGCTGTATATAAATAGGCCTGCGTAGATAATTAAGATAAACATTCTCACAACAGCCCTGATCTGACTTCCGGTGTTTTACTCCCAGACACCACGTGGATTTAGGTGATTCGCTTTTTTTGCTTGGCGACTTAGAGACTCAGGTGAGACATCACACATGTCTCAGCGTTAAAAGTCTCCCTCTGGATTCATTCCCCTGAAGTTTGAAATCCAGAGTTTGAATTCACAATTCGAGATTGTCTGTGCCAGTCCCTGATTCCATGTGGCTAAACACACACATACACACACACACACACACACACACACACATGTATATGTATCCATAATAAATAAGTGAATCGGGGGGGGGGGTGCGTGTGTTTTTGTGTGTGTGTGTTTGTGTGTGTGTTTGTGTGATATATAATATACACAGATGGGAGATATTGGGCTGGCATAAGATAATAACAGTATATAGTCACCATGTTAACAAGAGACATTCTGAGGTCCAGCTGACTTCTTGTTAAACAGTTTGTTTACCTTAGCTAATTACCTGTCTACAGCCACCAGACCTTGTAGATAATCACAATGTCTATTCTGGTATATAGAACATCTGACTGAAATATGCTCTAAAACATTCCTCTGGCTCTTATACAAGCATTACACTCTGTTTAAAGGGCCCCTAAAAACACCACGATGATGAGATGATGATGATGATGATGTATAATATTATAGTACAATGTTTTTATTACATAAATAACGCATTCACTCTGGATGTACATTATTTTTTAGTTTACTGTATAACTATGTTATTTAATTAAGAATATATATTTTCTTGATAACTCATTCCATCATTAATAGGCTTTTACTGCGTCACTTTGAAAATGTTCCATGGATAAGTTAAGTTTTAAGGCCTCAAACACTGTGTGGTTAATCTACTGGACACTGAAGTATTTTAGTATTGATGAACAGATCACAACATCAGACAAATTGTATGCCATAAGATAATAGTTTGCCATTTATTTTCACTTCAGTCATATCATATGGTATTAATATCCTTATTCCAAATTTTAAAAATGGCATTGAAGATTTTGTATTAATGCCTGAAATAAAAATGATTGATCAGTCGAGAAAGGACAATATGTTAGCCATCAATTTGTATTCCATTACAACATATTCAAAAGTATTGCCTTTTTCCTTGTCTTATTCTTTGTTGACGTGTGATATATTAATAATAAGTACATTTCAATTGGTTATGAAAAGGAGATCTGATTGTTTACATAATTGTTTACGACTTCTCGTAATGGGAGTAAACAGAGTATTGTTACATTTCTTACAGGTACGTCAACCAGTGGGCCCTTTATTTCTGGGACAAGTCAAGATCACATGACTGCTGACAACCTATCAGAAGCCTCCCTGTCCCGAAATTACCACATGGTAAGTGAAGATCATTGTTTATGTTGTGTAGTATCTCTGTGTTGATGTTTGCAATGATCTGATGAGGCCATTTAAACGGGACGCCGTTAAAATGATCTCCACTCAGACATACTCGTGTTCTCGGCAGTCAGTCCGTCATTCAGATCTACCAATGAATACCATTACTGGTCTATCATCTCAGCCTTGGAGCTGAGGAACAGATCGATGAGGACCTTAAGAACTGAAAAATACACGGATGGTCAAAGAGAATCAGCCATAATTGACATCAACACATCAATCTGTATATATAAATGTTCGGTGTCCGTATTCCGAAAGCAGACATCAAGATCAATGTTGTCAAGATTTTTGCTAATTGCCATTTAGTTACATGGCTATTTGTCCTGGTGACTGATGGTCTGGAACTCATTAATAACAATAAAGAGACATTTAAATATCATCTTAGCTTCTACTCGGGTACTAAATTATTGCCATTGTGTGTAAATTGCATTACGTTATCAAAAATTCACAACTGTTTGATTCAGGTAGTCTATTATCAATATATAAATAATTACTGTCTAACATGTTTATAAACATATAGATAGATAGATACTGGTAGATAGATGTGTGTGTGTGTGTGTGTGTGTGTGTGTGTGTGGAAACGAAGCAGCTAAAAAGAGATGGTGCCCCAAATCTGTGCCAGTTTGTAAATAGAGTAGAGGGTGTGAATTCCTCTTAATGTCGGATTGATGGATTGGAACTGTGACTGGATCAAGATGATAATGGATGATTTCCACAACAACTGCGCCATCTAGGAGGGTCCCATTCCCGAAGGCCCTCCCCATAAGATTTGGCTCCAAATCGTTGATAGTCATCGTGTTGAAGTGTTATAAAGACGGAGATCACAAATTGGTTGTCGTGTTGATAAATCGTCTGTTGTAGTTCTCAAACTATTTTCACAACTAACGTGCTATATTTTGTTAGCAAATACAGATTTATGTGCCATTTACGTTTTATATTTTGGTGACGAGCAACATTTTGAACATGGCGCATTTCTCATTTACATAATTTATGCTAGTCTTCTCATTTAACAGTCATTTTAAACAGACTTCTATTATAAACAAATCCTGCTTAATTGTGTATTGTTCTTAATCAGATATTTATATTTTATTTCCTGACATCTGACTTGGTGTATGACGGCCATTACCTAGCAACTTTGCCATCTTGAGCGATGAAAACTGTCACTTTCTCCAGCAAATTATTCTAGATAATTTGTAAATTGGTCTGGTCTGCTGAAGCCAAAATAAGCATTTTACGAACGAGTTCCTTTGTTGATTAGTGCTATAGTTCATTGTGTACATGAGGGCGCCTCCATGGTCTAGTTGGTAGCGCTTTGGACCACATATCACCACCACCTGACTTCGAATCTTAGTGTGAACATATATACATGCATACATACTTATATACATACATATAAACATATATATATATATATATATATATATATATAGGGGGGGGCACCTCTGGTCTAGCGGTAGCGTGTTGGACCACAGATCACTACCACCTGGGTTCAAATCGCGGCATGGACATATCTGAAGGTTGTTTCATCTTTGACTTGGCTTCATTACCTTTGGAGGTCGCTTGTGCCATTTAGCCTACCATGAGCACAAAAGTGGCCCTAAAATACCAATCATCATCATCATCATCATCATTGTGTACATGACATCGTCAACCTGCAAACCACAGTCAATTATGTGTTGTCTATTGAATAAACATCCATAAGTAATGGGTATGGATCAGATTTGAACTTAAACCTGGAAGTTGGAAGTGCAGTGCTCAAACTACAGTGCTATCAGAGTGGCTGTTTATTATTATGAAGAAGTAGATAATTATATATATATATATATATATATAAAACCAACTGTTATTTTTTATTACATTTTAATTTAAATAACAGACATTTTTAAATGTTTAATATTTCCTTAAACCAAGGTTATTCTTCATATGCACATTGTCTAAAAAAACAATCTTGAAGAACAGTCCCATTTAAAATGGTAGCAATGCCAATAACATTTGTGAAATTTGTCCGTTGTCATTACCGGGGGGTATTAAAATTTCATAAAAGATGCAATATTGACTAAATGAATAGCATCAGACATCTCTTTTAAAGGCCTCGATTTACAATCAAATGTCTATAAGATTTACATGACCGCATCAACAGTCCATAGCAGATTGTTTATTATATATTAATATATTGTCTCCATAACAGAAAAAAAAGACTTGTTAGACAATATTTTATACTGATATGACAACATATGATTGGACAAAATGTGTGGTGTTTACAGATGTTGACGCATGCTCAGATATTAATTGTCATCTGTTGGGGCTACCGTTATGAATCATAAATATTTCAAGCATAATCTATCCATATTGGATTAACTGTATAGGTTAATGGCCAACAAGATTTGTATTGTGAAGCACACAATCACTGCGGTGGATTATTTATGTATTTCCAGGCACACAAAAGAGCTCAGTAATTAGTGTGATTAAAAAGATTCATAGTTTTTACAGACTATATTGTTTGTGTCAATAATGATAATAATAATAATAATAATAATAATAATAATATGAACACTTTATTTAGTCTGATGGTTAGGCGAAATACTATTAAAATTTATGTGCCATTAAATATTACAGACATAATATTGATGCACTCGAGCAGTAATTAACCAAATGTGAGCCTTAGATTACTTGAGCTAAACAGACATTATGGCAAGCTTTCTGCAGATTTAGCATCAGTGATGTATGGAGAAGTCTGTTACACGGTGTTGATGCCTGGTCAGAGCTAAATATCACACGAGGATGAGTCAATTTAGCTGAGAATGTGTCTGATGCGATTGTCTCCTTGAAACATTGTAAATCTGAGTTAGTGAACTAAACCAGATTAAACTTTTTCCCAGATATTGAATATTAATATATTTTTCACAGTCGTTACATCATTAGGTTTGTGATGATTAGATGCTATCAGTATTTAGTTCACTTGATGTTTGGAGAGAGTTACATATTTTTTGGTAAGACGTATACAATTTAGCAATTATCTGTACTGATAATAGCATAAGTTAATTGATAATTGATACTCGCAATACTGACAAATGCTTTAAAATATGATGCCATGCAATTTATTCAAAAACTGCGACTTGGTTACGTTATCAGAATTTTTCTACTAATTTGCAAACCTATCAATGATATTATAAGCTGTCTGATCGTCCATCTGATATGTTAGCCATCGGGAAATAAATTCGTGGGTGGATGAGTGAGTGAGGGAGGGAGGGAGCACATAAGGATTTGATTCCTGTAAACTGTCTGGGACCATTCAGACTGATTCCCTCCAATTCACTTGCAATTTGTGGTCACAAGACAATAGTAGCCTGACCTAAAAGACCACATGGGTTTAAGCATCAGTTAATATGGTCTGATTATTGTTCTATCTAGCATGATATAACTGTAATTTTATTTACATGGCAATCAGTCAGTAATCGGTGATGATAGATGGCGCTAATGTCTTCAGCTCAGGGTTACAAAATAGAGCTTCTTGAGACATTTATTCAGACTAAAAACACCTTGGAATATTTATATTTGCAATTTAACTCCTGAAAAACCACGAAAACTGATGAATGTTTGTGACTATCTCTGGAAAACCGTGAAGAATAATTATGCTTCTATAACTCATCAATTCACATCCAACCACTAAAATCTCATGCATTTGTTTGATATGCCAATTTCCATTTTTGCCAATAAAAGTCCCTGAAAAATTAAATTTCACCTTGGAAAACCCATCCGTGTTGTGATGTCAGTCCTGGAAAAATAAATTCCTGCCATAGTATTAACTCTGTTTGTAGATGCTTAATGCCAGTTTGTAAACATATTGAAATTTATTCATGTGTTATATGTAAGTGAAGAACGTTTTAGTGGTTATATAATTTCATATAAGATTACACAGAGCCATCTTAAAGAAAACCTTATCATTAAAATGATCATGATTAAATTACTTTTGGTTTGTTATAGTTTATGACTTGGTAGAAACCATCCTTGTCCAGGTTTTCCCCACGTTTGCTGAAAAACCACCTGGATACTTAACCTGATGTTAATGTTTCTTTAACAGCGATTTCTTCAATCACCTACAAACAGGTTAATGGCAAACACCTGACACAGGTTATGCTATTTTTAGCCAACACTATGTGAGCCACATATTTTCCTCTATTGTGGTATAATGGTGTGTATCACTGTTACATATAAACTGTGTTATTTTACCTAACCATTGTTGGGGTTTTTTACATCTCAGTATTAAATACTGAGGTGTGACAAAATATTTTAATTACTCTGCCTGTTTAAATGTGACTGTTTTAAGGTCACCTATGTGGCACACGGCAAGCTGTATGAGGCGAAATGAAATATGATATACCCTTCCGATATAGCTAGGCCAAGGTTTGGACCCGGCTCCTTTAGATTTATGGCCAACCACACAACCTATTTGATGTTGGTGTCAGATAATGGTGGTGCTTTATTAATGAATGGTGGTTATGCTATTAATGGTGTGGTGCTTTCTTGACTGAATTGTGTTTCTTTAATTGATGATGTTTGTATGGTGAATGAAACTTCTAATGGAAGAACGATTCTATTCTGGTGAATGGTGCTGGCCCTTTCTGACAGTGATTGTAAATTGATGTCTTTGAAGCAATGATTGCCATTTCTGCAGTGAACGTTGTAACTGTGAGTGGAGCTTACGTATTGAATTGGTACTTTCGTAATGAATGGTAGTTGTACCATGAAAGATGCTTCTGTAATGAATGGTGCTTCTGCAGTGGACTGTTCTTCTGTAATGAATGGTGCTTCTGTAATGGACTGTTCTTCTGTAATGAATGGTGCTTCTGTAATGGACTGTTCTTCTGTAATGAATGGTGCTTCTGCAATGGACTGTTCTTCTGTAATGAATTGTGCTTCTGCAATGAACTGTTCTTCTGTAATGAATGCTGCTTCTATATTGGGCTGTTCTTATGTAATGAATGACGCTTCAATGATGCAGTGTTCTGCATTGAAAGATACTTCAGTGATAGACTGCACTTCCTTAATTGAATGATGGGGGTGCTACTCTGTTTGATGACCGTGCTGATGCTTTCGTAATAAACGATGCTTTGGCAGCAGATAGTGCCATCATATATAATTAGTGAGGTTCACAATTAGAGTATGGCATTAATTTAGCTCTAACCGAAGTTTATCTACAACTGTGTTGTAATCTTATACAACACGTGGTTAATTTTTCGGGATTCGGGATGTTTACTAGACAGCTTTCTGGATATGTTGTTAGTCAAACTCAGATCTACATAAATGGTGCAGGGAACAATTACATTAAAAAGAATAACAACAATATTACACTGTATTATCCAGGACGCCTTCATGTGCTATCTTGTAGCGCGGTTGGCCACAAATCAATAGCACCTGGGTTCAAACTCTGCATGGGCTATGTCAGCAGGGTGTTTCATCTTTCACTTCGCCTCATTACCTTTGGAGGCCGCTCGGCCCATTTAGCCTACCTTGTGCGCATAAGTGGCCATAAAACCTTCACATTTACACAGTATTATCCACCGTAATAGTTTTCCTGCTATGATTGTTAAATGGCATGTATCATATGTGGTGCCGCAAACAAAAGGCCAAAAACAGACGGGGAGGGGGGCCTTCACATTGCTGCACGTGTAACAAAACTACAGTACACCAACTGATCGATAGATCAGATGTGGGTTTTTAAAATATTTGACTCAAGCAAATGTAATTGGAAAAAAATCGCATCGCTCGCTATTTACACCCAAAACACCCGGTACTAAAAAAGGGAGAAATTGCGTGGCTTAATGTGCAAAAAACAAACGGATGAAGCTTTGTACATATCTAGTAATCGCTAGAGAGAGATAGCATTGCCGCGCGATTAAAGCTATTATATGCTAACACACCGTGGATGACGAGTCTGTAGGTGATTAATGTCCGTTGGGATATGTTAATGCTATTATTTACAATGATATATCATCTAGATGGATGCGTGTTCACGTCGGTGTTCAGTTCTCCAAAGTTTTGGTTCATATTGTTTAGATCCAGTCCGTCGTCGATGTGGCTTATGTTATATAGTCGACGACTGTGATGCGAAGACCGTAGGCAACCATTTCTAGTACAGATCATTGAGGGATTACCGTCGTCGACGTCTGGATGAAGGCTGACTTCGTCCGCTGAAAATAAAAACGTGCATCAAAGTACTGACTGAAAATAGAACGAAGACTTTCTATCACTTGGCCGTGGAGCCGTCATGCTCCACGGGTAGTGCGTTAGCTGGCGTTCGTAGATCATCATCGGAGTGAAATGAATCAAATTTTAAATATTTACATTTGTCTTTTAAGTGTCACGGTTTGGGGGTGTAGAATATCGAGGATTGGTAATGGCTCGGCCACAGTCTCGTTTGTTTTTAAATCTATAAAGTTACTAAGTGTGTCTGATACCTTATTTTTGTATATGTTAAGATGTTCCGTGTTTTATTGTGGTTTTGTTCTAGAGAGTGCAATGGTTGGATCATGAAGATCTTTTAATGTGACCATTTTTTTTTAGATACTGCTACCTTAGTGGGATGATATGTAGTAATATATATATTAATATTTAATGGCATTGTGTGTGTGTGTCGTGTGTGTGTGTGTGTGTGTGTGTGTGTGTGTGTGTGTGTGATACAGCTAATCTATAACATTCTCAGGTAATATGTGTATTACCTAACTGAGTGTTTCAGGTAATACACCTATTACTATATCAGTATTAAATTTGGATATTTAACTACAGCATTTTTCAACAATAAACCCATTAAACCCCCCCCCCCACCACCCATTCCTTAATTAATGTAATCCATCTATAAAGTAGTCCTCTGTTGGGGATGCTAGGGACCAATTGTTATGACGGATCTACACCTGTACTAAGTAGGTGAAGAGATCAATTGGGAGAAGGTAATCGATTTTTGTTAAAAATAACACAATAACTTAAGGAAGATTCTGCAAAGATGGCATTCGTTCATGATATATCATTATAATACATGCGATAAGTGGTTCAAAGTTAATTATTTATATATTTACCTAAGATTAATTGTTATTTATACCAATAAAAATATAATATTTTGCAACTTAATTATAAGAAATAATATTAAGTAAAAAAAGTATCAACCAGAGGGTTTTTAGCATTGACTGTGATAATAAGTTATTGATTCCTTCCGGAATAAGTAACAATATATCAATTTTGCTCAATTAGGACAATTGTTAGATCGTTATCAGCTTATGATAACGTTTTCAGTGTCATCTAAATAACTATTTATGTTATAGTTAGGCTTAATGACTGAAGGAGGTTTCATCTTTCACTCCCCCTTGTCATCACTGGAGGTCACTCTGCCCTTTTAGTCAACCATGTACACGTGGAATGGCTGTAGAACAACAACAACATTAACTTTTTATATTTATTAATGTATTCTAGATGCTGATAACACATTGATGGATCCTGGTTTACTGATGGTTAAATGTAATAATAGAATTGCCGAATAATAAACATATCCTGGAGCTATATGCAAAGCCCTGGTACCGAGGGCTTTCAGCAGCACACGCACGTACACACGGTGGTGAGATATTACACAGATCTAAGAATGAAAAGTTGCTGCCCTACATTCAGCCCGCCTGATTCTCTTTGCCAGGGCTTTATTCCACACTGCTAAGACAGACATGCGCACTCGCGTTCGCCCATCGGTTATTAACCTGGTTCCGTCTACTTAAAGGGCTAACCTGCTTCCACCCCATAATTGCGCGTCAAAACTCATCTGGCACGTGACTACGTGATCAGTAAATGTCGTCTGGATCTGATAGGCCCAGGTCATATTAATATATAAGCAATTATCGAGTATTCAATCACATAATAACCATCTCGGATGACTAACATTATATACACACCTGATGGATGTCAACATTACTACAACAACTAAACACCCGATGGAGTATGAACGTACAGAAATCGTCTCTCTTCCAATTCAATTCAAATTGTTTATTTCAACAGTCAAAATTCATATTACATCATTTCAGTGACACTTAAAGGCACAGCTAGCTGGGTACTGAAAGGGCAGTGGCCTGCAACGTCCCTCCCCCCAACAAACATACTAACATTAATTACAAAACCTGGAACTCTACACGTCTGTGTACCTGGCGCCTGGAGTCATTTAAACAGAATTCTATTAGCTGAGGGACTTGTATATCTGATACTAGTTACATATTTTATGAACTTCTCTGTGTTATTGTTGTGCCAGAATGTGGCTAGCATCGTCCAGTGACTTGTTTGTTTACCTAATGATCTTGGTCTGAGGTCAGTCTCGTGTTATTACCGGTACATCTGTAACATATATTGTTTATTCTAGTAATTTTGTACATTAGCCTGTATTAGAAAGTGCGATAACAATGTGCTAAATGATTATATGGCGCAAAAATTAACTATATAATAGATGTTAAACAGATGATGCACATTTAATCTCGACTTATTTGGCAGAATTGTCTGTAATTTAAGATGAGAAGGTTTTTCCTCGGCGTATTGAAAACTGCAGATAGTGAGTGACCTAAGATGTAATTTTGGCAAAAGGATTTCCATAACCCGACTTCAGTATTTAAAACCGTGTGCGCTTTAACCCATATCCATAATTTAAAAAAAGGATAATGGCTTGTATATACCAATTATTCAGTTATCAGTATAGAGTGCCTTTTGATGACACCTGCTAGTAAAGGTACATTGTTCTTACTATTTATTATATTATATGCCAACCTCAAATATGGTAATTATAAAATAAGCTATCAACATTATGTTGGTATAGTCTTTTCTTAAATCAAGAATGGAAACATTGTCGTGTGTGTATTTCTCTTCTTTCAAATAGATCATTGTAATTATTGTAATAAAGAAGATGAGCCATAATTAACTAAATACGAAATTTAATTAACATAATTTAGCATTTACAGCCGTAATGATGACTAAATACAATATTCCTTTTTCCTTCACAAAATCTTCAACATATTTAATACTAATTGTTTATAATATTTTAGGTGTCTTCTCATTAACACCTGTTTTGTCTTTCATTTCTTCTCCCCTGATTAAAAGATCATGAACTATTCATGAATCATGCAGGAACAGTTCATGCACAGAATTCATGAACAACACACGAACAGTTCACGGCTGGTTCTTGCAGAATAGTTCATGAACAGTTCATGAAGTATTCTTGAACACGAAATGGTCCTATTGGTGAAACTACAACATTCAAGAACATTTCACGAACTCAATACTCATGAAGTGTATATGAACACTTAATCAATACTACAGAGGAATAGTTCATGAACATTTGATGCAGTTCATAGACAATTGAGCCACTGTTCGTATATATCTGAGTTCACGCATGCGCTGTATAGGCTACTAAGTTGTTACTTCTACACAAACGAACTGAGATTGAAAACGCATTCTTAGTATAATTATCTACTAATGTAGAACAAAAGAGAACGAAATACACTGGACAAAAAAAGTGATTACATACATGAATATTTGACTTAGAATTTGATCTGGAATGGATTAAACCCGCCTCATTTACAAACCCAGTAATCAGTGAATATATAAGCTAACGTAAAAAGTTAATGACCCAAATAGGAGAAAAATAAACTTTCACTTATTGTTATGGTGCAAATATCCTTGGTGTATAATATATTTTGGTGTCAGGTTTACGTTATTAGATTGATTTATTCAATAATCCATTTTTATAGAATAGTCGATTTTCTCAATGTATTGTTTGTGCTACATACTATGATGGTATTGAACTATAACAGTACAATTAATGTTCTTAAATGTTGGTATTTCATCCTAGAAACTAAATAATATATATATGTCAAAACTACTTGTTTCATCTGTTTTGTTATCGGTAAAAATTAACTCTGACTTTAAATATTCTTCAGCAATTCTTGAACTCTAATGTTTATGAATGGTGCATGAAGCCTTTTTAGATGTATAAGTTATTTGAATGTTCTTCAACAATTCTTGAAGTAGGTTCATGAACACTTTATGAACGGTTCATGAAGCTCTGTAGACGCATGAAATATTCTTCAACCGTTCATGAACTTGTATGGTGAGCTGTTCATGAACTAGTCATGTGAACATTTCATGAATAGTTCATGAACATCGCATCATGAATTCTTACAATGGTGCGAAACCTTGAGTCAACATAGATCCAAAGTGGTTCCAGAATTGCATGCCCACACACATATGCATGCGCGCGCACACACTATTTCTTCAGTTTCAAACGGGTTACTAATTTTATTTGACACATATTTCTGTAATATAACATTGTTGTACAATTGGTAAGAAGACCCCATCCAATAATCTGTATCTAATACATACGTATACAAAAAAAAATGTTCTAGAGCCGTCATTTCTAATAAATCAATCAATTGATATATTTCAACAGCTGATGCTAGTTACGAACTATTAAGCTGTTTCCTGATTTAGTAGCTGTTACCGTACTAAAAATTAGTGACTGTTATAAGTGACGTTTACCTTCTGTTACTAGACGTTGTTTACATCCACTATATGTCTACGATAAAGAGATTATCAAAGTTTTTATATTGGATGTTTCATGACGTAATATTTCTACTAATCTAAGTATTTATAGCTTAATAAAGGACGATATGTGTTTTGTTGATGTCGGTTATAGTGAGACTTGTTCCGTGTTATTAATGATTGATAATGACTCGCTAATGAGACGATGATCGCTCGTTAATTATTTCTAATTAGCTATCAGAGGAACCTGTCGAGGAGAACAGTAGGAAACTAACTGGCTATCGATAATAGTAGTCACTGTGTGATGGCTGGCTGTTGGTAATAGTAGTCACGGTATTGCGACTGGCTGTTGATAATAGTAGTCACCGTATTGTGACTGGCTGTTGATAATAGTAGTCACTGTATTGCGACTGGCTATTGATAATAGTAGTCATGATATGATGACTGGCTGTTGATAATAGTAGTCACCGTATTGCGACTGGCTTTTACTAATAGTAGTCACAGTATGGTGATAATGTTAGTCAGAAGAAGGCTTCCCCTGTCCATCTATCAAACACATTTGTGTTTTGTTTTCATTGTTATTTTGTATGCTTCCAAATTATATCTCTTATTATGTGTGTGTTTGTGTGCGTGCGTGCGTGGGTGCGTGCGTGCCCGTTCTCTATTTTCATATTCTTCTCGGCTTCCATGCTCAAATTTTCTCGACACTTTTCTCAATTTGAGACAGTGGTAGTAGCCCTGATGATGGTAGTGGTGGTAGTTGTGGCGGCAGTAGTTGTAATAGTGGTAGTGTTTGGCGTCTGGTTATCGCCGTTCAACTTCTATTTTCTCTCCGATCTGTTATCTGCTATGTGAAGTAATGATAAAAGATGAAAAAGAGAAAATCTCTCACTCTCTCTCTCTCTCTCTCTCTCTGAGTGTCTGTTGTTGATCAGACATTCCTCCAACTAGAGGTCCCCCCCCCCCACTCACACACACACACACACACACACACACGAGATTTCGAGTAAACCGCGCCGCCTCCGTAGGGCACTATTTCGTTCCGGATCTCATCTCAGAAATCCAATCTTATGCCACAGTACGCCAACCCAAAGTTCCCGTCGCTGTACCACTCACTCACCGACCGACAGAATCCACGGACGTCGATTCGTCGGCCGTCTCCGCAAACTGGCAAGCCGAGAACGCCAGCAGCAGCCGCCGCCATTCTGATCCGGACCATCCAGAACGCAACACGCATTCGCCCTCGCTCCCTACCACTGATGGGTTATTACATGCTAGGAGCTCGGAGCAGCGCTATCCGGGATTGGACGTTAGATCCAGGTGCCGAACTTACCGTTGGGTCATTGCTTACAATGGATTACGTGACCAGAAGTCACATGCCGTAGATCTCTGGATCTATCTGGATCTCCTCTATCTATCTGTTTTCGTTTCGTCACCGTCTCTTGTTTATCATTGGCTATTAGGAGTTCATTCATCATTAGGATTAATTAAAGAGAGATCAGTTTTCGTCGTCGTCGACGTCGACGTCGTCTTGGACGTTTTACGTCAAGAGAGGTCAAGAGGTGAAGGGTTTTTGTGTCTGGATAATGTATTATGGACCTCTCTCTCTCTCTCTCTCTCTCGGGATCCTGACAATCAATTGTGAGTTTAGGTTGTTATTATATTGTTCTGGTCTTTGTCGGATTATTTGTGTATATATCCGTATATGTGTGTTTAGTGTGTGTGTGTGTGTGTGTGTGTGTGTGTGTGTGACTGTGTATGTATGTGTGTATGTGAGAGAGACTCTGTATGTGTTTGTGTATGTGTATGTGTATGTATGTGTGTGTTTTCTATTTTTCAATTTCTCTCTAAACTGTCATGCTCAAATGTTCTTAGAAATCAATTTTCGGTTTGCGACAGTTGTAGTGGTAGTGGTGGCTGTAGTAGTTAGTAGTGGTACTGGTTGCTGTAGTAGTGGTAGTGGTGGCTGTAGTAGTAGTAGTGGTACTGGTTGCTGTAGTAGTGGTAGTGGTGGCTGTAGTAGTAGTAGTGGTAGTGGTGGCTGTAGTAGTAGTAGTGGTACTGGTTGCTGTAGTAGTGGTAGTGGTGGCTGTAGTAGTAGTAGTGGTACTGGTTGCTGTAGTAGTGGTAGTGGTGGCTGTAGTAGTAGTAGTGGTAGTGGTGGCTGTAGTAGTAGTGGTGGTAATGGTGGCTGTAGTAGTAGTGGTACTGGTGGTGGATGTTGTAATAGTGGTCGTAGTAATTCAGGCGCCATATTATCTCCAGTCAACTCACTAGTTGTTTATTCAAACTATTCATCAGGGCGTAGTACGTTAACATCAGTCTGTCTGGAATGTGATGATATTGGATTTCAAATGTTAGTACTTCTTAACTGAAAAATTCTGATTGACAGTTTGTGTAACACAAGAATATATATCGTTTATGAACATGAGGTGAGTGAGTGAGTGAGTGAGTGAGTGAGTGAGTGAGTGAGTGAGTGAGTGAGTGAGTGAGTGAGTGCACTGCTGTCATGTTGTATCTACTGGATAAGTCCAAACGATATCCAGATGCCGGTATAATACACAAAGCAGACAGACTCAGGATAGATAAGGTTTACTAACCCGCCAGAGTATGTCATTACCTGGAGCTAAACACTCGATTATATAACAGTTGCCGCCATTGATGTGTTCTTAGAACACATCAATGGCGGCTGGTACGGGATAACACTGTTCGTTCTACCGTACACTCATTAACCTATACCTATCTACTCCTGAGTTACAGTTGTACTCTGTCTGAGCCGTCATACATATTAACACCCTAACTAGTACACAGTTTATGTGTCTGATGTTTGATCTGTCTTTCTGATCCTGACTTGCTGTTAATGAGAACTAGGATATTGGCTGTTATAAATGTGTTACGGTCGAGTGACTTGGAAAGGTGATGGGGCGAAGTGAAGGATGAAACACCCTTCAAACAGCCAGATCGAAGTTTTGAACACTAGTGCCCGAAGTCTGTTGGCAACCGCACTACCAGTTACGCTGTGGAGACGCCCAATTTTAATTGTAATAAAAAGTGTGTGTGTGTGTGTGTGTGTGTGTGTGTGTGTGTGTGTGTGTGTTAATGAAGATGACAACGGTTCAGAGTACTAAGACATAAACATCTGCAAATCTACTCATCAATAAATTTTATATTTAACAAATATTGACTGATTGATCCACTGGCTGATTGACTGATTGATCCACTGGCTGATTTACTGATTGACTGTCATCTGTCTCTTCGACAGCCTGTGAGAGGGGGGCAAGAATTATCACCAATTATTGTATTTGTTGTTTTTGATTGAAGCCATCATCGTCTTCTAACAAAACATTAGGTTGTTTTGAATACCATAAACTGTATGATATAATGTTATCGTTTAAATAGCTTACGAGACATTCCTGATTCTGTCGACTGGTTGAAATGTACGGCTGGAATATGTCTGGATCGTCTGGACTCGATCCAGGAGTGTTTCGTCCATTCCCCTCCGGGCTAATAATAGATGACAGATGTGTTGTTTGTCTTATGAGTCTTTCATTTAGATAGCCATGTATCCTTGGTCTGAGCTTTATGTTTGTTTGTGTTAATAGACGTACTGGTATATGATAGGTTTGTCTACATGTGTTTATTATATGTATGTTCTCTCAATCTCTCTCTTTGTGTGTGTGTGTGTCTCTGTGTGTCTCTGTGTGTGTGTGTGTGTGTGTGTGTCTCTATCTCTCTCTCTCTCTCTCTCTGTCTGTGTGTACGTGTCTCTCTCTCTATCTCTGTGTGTGTGTGTGTGTGTGTGTGTGTGTCACTCTCTCTCTCTCCGTGTGTGTGTGTGTGTGTGTGTGTGTGTGTGTGAATTACATCAAATGTTGTGTATTTATCAGGGATGTCCAGATGTTAGCTGTGTCCGTGCGGTTTGTGGCCAGCTGTAGTGCACCTGTTATGACTGCCCCCCCCCCCTGCCGCCAGTACATTTAACCCTAAGTCCAGCCGATTTCTCCTCCCAGCCATTAACTTCTCTAGCCCCTGTTAACACAGGTATCAAATGGGTAATTATATCACTGCAGGTGAGGATGCTACATGTCCCGTCATAGTAGTAATGCTGATTATTGGAATATGGCTAAAACTACCCCGGCGCTTATTTTCTCTAAGATTGTGGCAGGCCCTTATTTATTTAGAGCATTATTCCAGGTTAAGTCCGTCAAACAGGTGACAATGAATATAATCTGTTATGCATAATAGAACTTAACGGGTTTTTTTTCCGATTTAACTGTACGATTTACGTGTTAACAGATTGATAGAAAGCCATAATGTATGGGCCTACATACGTGTAGATAAATATCTCTTTGGAAGGAGCAGATCTCAGATGACAACTTTTAATGAAATTAATGCGCGGCGAGCACTCTATTAGTGAGCGTAGAGATGAAACACGTCTTGTAGCACAGTGATTAAAGCACGGCATTGCAAACCTTCAGCTCAAAGGTCGAATCCTAGTATTATTCCGTGTTAATGTGGGACGTTTCCGTAGTGAGTTAGCTTTTTGGTCATATATCCCTGGTGTGGCTAGTGTCGAAGTTAATCGAGTCATTTAGTCACTTACCTGTAGATTAGATCGCTGCAGCCCGCGGGAGCGGACGAACAAAAATGAAGGATTTATTTGTGCGGCGGGGTTTGATGCTTCTTTATGGGGGTCATTTCAGACCCCCCTCCCGCAAGATATTTTGAGACAAAATTACTGTGAGAACTAGATGTATGTCTCGAGCAAAATAGCTAATCTAAGCACATAGAAAGTGTTTAGATGATCAACTGTAACATTATTTTCCTTAAATGTTATAACTTTAATCAGTTTTACATTATTCAATTTCAGGAAGTCAGACGTGTATATTTGTTTACTAAGTTTTATTTAGACTTTGTTTACTGTCAGGTATGCCATATGGTATGACTACGACCTAGTAATTTAACATTACAGTCATCTGGCACTGACTCATAATGTCTAATTGTATTTATTAATCACAGACTAAGGTACTTTGCCTAAACATTACCCACAATTCAATACTCAACAAAAACAACCGGATAAGTGCTTGTCGTGGATGATTAAATATGGCTCCGAATGTTATATTGTGTACAGGTAGTCGTCGACTTAACGACCTACACAACTTAACGACTGTTCTACTTTACGACCCGTGGCACAACTTGAAGATTATTATACTATCATTACACAGTATTATATAGGTAAAGTAATTATAATATAAGCCGGCTTACGACCGGATCAACTTACAACTGATTAAGTTGACGACTACCTGTATATAAATATGGAAAATATATTATTTTCGTATCTTCTTTAAGTACAACAAAATAAATGTCCTTCTGGAAGTCCAAATTAATCACATTTCTGGTGTTTATAAGATTCGATCGTCTAGCTTCAAATCAGATGTTTGTCAACGGTTTGTTATTTATTGTAACGTCTGATAAACGAGACTTGGATCATGTCGCCAGCAAATCATGTTCTATTCTCCTATCAGATGTACCTGTCGTCAATCAGACTCATCTGCAATCAGAAACGGTATGATGAAATCATACAGATATGTTGTCGCACTGCTTCGGGTCAATGCTGAAAAGAGTGTACACACGGATAATGATGATGAAGAGGATGAAGATGATGATGTTTTTGTTGTCATTGTTGTTGTAAATATTCATAAACTAGACTCATATAAAAACATCACCATTTCAGAAAACTTAACCTGAGCACAAATACTCTACTTTGATATAGAAGTAACACAACTAAACAGTACCCACCCAACCTTGGCAAGAATTGTACACACTAGAGACACATTGTGTCTTTAATGTGGCTAGTTATCGGGTGTTAATGACGGGTACTCAATCTTATAAAGTTAGAATCTTCGTGATAAACTACGGACCCTCGCCTCGGTGTCTTAAAAAACAAACATAACTTAGTTATGATGATAGGTAAATAAAATTTAACATTTATCAAACTCGGTGTATTTTTATTAATTTTATTTAAACCATATGGGATCAATCGATAAATATTTATTACTGCACGTTTTATTGTGTTGCCCCGACTTCAATAAGTACAGTTTAAATCTGGGCTGACGTTCAGCATGGTACGGGGTGGGACGTTCACGGGCCAGATATGCAAATTTGTGGGATGGTGCAGGCACCAAAATAAAATGCTGTTGCGGTCGTGCCAGTTGCAGGCCCCATCTAGGTGGGGGGGACGTTACGGGCCAGAATCGTCTGCCCTTGCAGGGCTCTAAGTTCAGATGCCAAAGATAACACTATCTGGATATGTGGGATGTTTGACCTGATCAGTTCTCTAACGAGTTGGCATTCTTCAGTGATATGTTATCGCAGTGATTAGATACCACTTCAAGCCTTCAGATTATGAGTTCGAATTGAACTCCTACCTGTGTTTGAGGGAATTCATCCTTAGTGAATCCCCCCTCAGTTATGTGTCCCAGGTGTAACCCGGGCCAAGGTTAAATAACTCAACAGCAACAACTACTACTCAACCATATGTCCCGACGCGATACTGAACAAAATGTTCGTTGGTGGGTGAGTGAGTGAGTGAGTGAGTGAGTGAGTGGGTGGGTGGGTGGGTGGGTGAGTGAGGGAGGAGTGAGTGAGTGAGTGAGTGAGTGAGTGAGTGAGTGAGTGAGTGAGTGAGTGAGTGAGTGAGCGTGTCATCCCACAGGCTAGTGCCTTATTTAACCTCAGTACCCCTTATACCTACAACATGCAGTTGAGCGCGAGCGTTCATTACCTAGTTAAATAAAATCATCCAATGAGACATATACGGCTAACACTGGGATTTGATCTCATCATCCGAACTCCTGCAGCATTGTGCACTACCACCTGTGCCATAGGATCATATCTGTGTGAATGGGTGTGCGTGTGTGTATGTGCGTGCGCGTATGGGTGTATGTTTATGCGTCTGTCTGTTTTATAAAATAAACCCACCCCCTCTATCTCTAGTAAGAAATAGCAGTAATATATGATCAGACTGACACCTGGCGGCAGACACATAATGATGTCTTAGTGTGTTAGGGTTTTATATCATGAGAGATGGGGGTTATATCTGGGTCCATCAAGTTTATTAATATAGGACTTTAGGGATGTGCATCCTTTTCCATAATTTATATTCTTTAGTGAGCCATAACGTGTAGGTTTTAATTATATTTTGATTGATTGATTGATTGATTGATTTATTTATTATACCTGGAAATGGTACTCTGTATGATAATTGTATGATATTTGTATGATAACATTTAGTGTAATATAACTATAATAAAGGTCAGTCTAAACTGTGTGTTGATGTTTAAGGTTACCGTATAAGATTGAGAGGAGTTAGAGATGTTTAGCTAATATGAGTCATCATTCATTGTTTATCTAATTTTTTTTATCTAATTTGATTAAATAACAGTAAAATTTTATTGGAGGAGGGGGGTATACAACTCAAACTTGTGCAAATTTGATCCCCCCAGAGAGAGAGAGAGAGAGAGAGAGAGAGTGTGTGTGTGTGTGTGTGTGTGATTTGTCTCATCTCTGCCATACATCTCCCATTTTGTTTACTTCCCAGTATCACAGTTGTAGAACCCACCCCCCTGTCCTGATCACCTGTTATCATCTGTCCCTCTATTTAAGGTCATCATATCCGCTCCATATAGCCCAATCCTTTACGGATATGATAACCGTGCTAACCAATAACCAATGCCAGCCAGTCCTTGTTTCATGGTCACTTATTTTCTGGCCGATTGCCCTGACATTATCCTCGATGTGTGAGAAGGTCTGCTTAGATTCTGGTGGCGCTAAAACCTAACCCTAACCCAGTTGAAGGTCACTGACACCAGGAACTTCCTGGCCAGATGATAGCCGGTTACCTGATTATCAATCAAATCCCACTCTCCCTCTCCGCATTCAACCCCGCGCTGATTTTAGACTTCTGAAGAATATTGCTGATAAATGTGTGTTAATAGACTTACTGGTATATGATAGGTTTGTCTACATGTGTTTATTATATGTATGTTCTCTCAATGTGTGTGTGTGTGTTGTGTGTGTGTGTGTGTGTGTGTGTGTGTGTGTGTGTGTGTGTGTGTGTGATTCACCAAATTCTAGGTGGAGCGACACTGTACAAATATTTTAAGTTGTGTGTTTACATCAGCTTTTGGTACAGACAGTCAGTGACCTCCTGGTTTAACTGATCTGTTATTTGTTGGTCAGGTAAGAGAGGTGTCTTGACAGGGAATCATTCCTCGCTCAATAACTGCCTGTAGCTAATTGTTAATATTGTTGCTACCTGGTGAGTGAGTGAGTGAGTGAGTGAGTGAGTGAGTGAGTGAGTGAGTGAGTGAGTGAGTGAGTGAGTGAGTGAGTGAGTGAGTGAGTGAGTGAGTGAGTGAGTGAGTGAGTGAGTGAGTGAGTTAATCACATCACAGCCTACTACTTCCTGGGAAACATGCCACAAACACAGATAACTAGTGATATGATTCGATCTCTGACCTGAAGTTTTATGGTACATTACTCTTAAACCACTTTGCTATCTGAGTATGTCTGTTATTACCTGATACTCATTACTCCTACTGTAGATGATGATGATGATTGATGTTTTACGGCCACTTTTGTGCACATGGTAGGCTAAATGGGTCAAGCAACCTCCAATGGTAATGAAGCAAAGTCAGAGATGAAACAACCTTCAGACGTGCCCATGCAGAGATTCGAACACCGGTGGTAGTGAGTGATCTATGGTCCAACACAACAAGAGGCTCCCTTGCTCCTACTGTAGATGTTACTAAATAATTTTATAACAACTACTATTGCTACTGTTCTATAGCTTTCATTATAATTGGAATATAATTATGTTTACATTCAATTGATCTCAGAGATTAAGAAGTTAATATTTCTTTAAATAATTTACCTTCAGCCACAGATATCATGATGTGGATGTGGATATTTGAAAGGACGGTAGCCACAATTTCTTTGATTGGTTTATATTACAATAATAATAATACTTTTTAAGTTAATGTTATGGGTCACCGTGTGTTGTTTGGTCTCCGTGTACAAGTCCCACCTGGAACACATGACCCAGTGTGGAAAGATAAGTTACAGTGATTAATGATTAGATTAAACATCCCTCAGACACAGGTTACATTTAAAGGTCCAAACCCTGACCTGACCTGTATACATCACTCTGGGAGTGTCCTTATTATGTGTCATAGAAAAAGTTAGTTGTTTAATTATACTAAGTAAGTAGTATATCACACACACACACACACACACACACACATATATATATATATATATATATATATATATATATATATATATACACACACACACACTAAACCACAAACAAAATGTGGTGTCATGTGGTACTTTTTTCTATTTGCTTCCGCTTTCTGTGTGTAACCTAAATCCGAACCCTTCCCTGTGGGCGTGACACATTTGTTACAGATGAAAAGCAGATTATCTCAGGAATAGCCCAAACTTATTGTCAATATTTTTGGTTTATTTACAACAACAACAACCTCCCCCCCCCACACACACACACATACATATAGGTCAACGTGTGTATACACGTGTGGAAGTGGAAGTTTTTGTAATGTGTTTAATTTTAGCAAATTTATTGATGGACCATTCTAACTAGATAAATGTACAAACTTATTTATTGCCTAATTCCAGATGGAAATATGTGTTATACATGAATATTATTATCATTTGATCTAGATGGACTCCTGAACTATCATAATGACTGCTTTAATCTTGACAGATTCGTTAAACTGGGATCCTTTACTATTGATTGAAAAGGAAAAAGAAATGGGATTATGAGACAAAATGTTATTGCCTGTTGAGATTTTTGAGAGTGAGATGTTCTCGTTGATCTTTACACGCGTACTTACTGATATAAGCCGCAGTACGCTTAATATCGACCAATGGTCCTTTGCTCGTTTCATTTTTCCCACCTCAGATTAAGAAACACACACACATACACACAAGTCCTGTCTGTTTTTCATTCTTGCACAACAGCTGTGATATTTTTAGCCCACCAATCCAATTTTGTGATGAGCTTTATTGTTTTATGAAAAATATATCACAAGGAAATTAGGCCAAGATTTGTCAAACGGGAAAAAACAATTCCTCACAAAATTGGATTGTCGAGATAATAGTAGATGAAAGGCTTTAGAGATTGTGCTTGTTTTGGATTGACTAATATAATATTGTAAAGGAATTATAGCTGTAGTTGGATATGAAATGGGCTATTCTAGAGTGAGGGAATAATAATAATATTAATAATAAAGGGTGGCAGCTGTTATCTGAATTGGAAATGTGGTTAGCTGTAAAGATCTCTCGGGTTCAAATCCAGGTCCCTAGGTATAATGTCTGAGATGTGTTTCATCTTTATTTTTACTATATCCATCTAAAAGATGGCTTTAAAGCAAAGACAATCATATTTAATAATGATAAGGTAAACCATTACCTAGCGTAGATATCAGTTGATAGTATAACATCTGATACATTATTTATCATCCAGCCATATGCCATGTGGATGATAATTCCTCAACACCCACGGGGACATCCAAGTGTACTGTTTATTTTAGGAATTTGTGGAATGTACAAAGTCGTTGTTATTGGAATCCAAGTTGAATTTTTTTATGTTGAAATCTGGAGTACATTTCATTATTATCAAACATCAGTCACTTTATTATCAAACATCAGTCACTTTATTATCAAACATCAATCAGGTCATCATCAGATGACTGATTTGTATAACGAAGAATGTCCTCTGTAAATCTGTACATCTCTGAGGCATCTTCATATTTGTCAAAGAAGTTTTTGACAAAAATTGGATGCAGATCTTAAAAGTAAGTCAATTTAAATAAATGAACTCGAAGAAGCTTCTCAAAACCTCCTTCCTCTAAGGCAGGTATTATGTGTTCTATAGTAAGGTGTGAAGCAATATGGATCATAATATATAAGCACTGTGTGTGTGTGTGTGTGTGTGTGTGTGTGTCGGTGATAGAGCATGTATGCTATCACAGATTAGCTGTTAACATAATATTTCCAGTGTTTAGTATAGACTACCACATGGCTAGGTCAGAGCCTGCAATGTGAACTATTCATTATTTTAATCAACAATAGAAATGGACATTTTTAAAGCTCATCACAATTCTGTGTTTTTATCAAATCTTTTTCTGCCATAGAACATAGTGAACAATCAAAAATAATTTATTTTTTGTGTGAATGTGTGTGTGTGTGTGTGTGTGTGTGTGTGTGTGTGTGTGTAATACAGAGAATATTGTAAATAAGAGTATTATGCTGTTGTTTTTGTTTTGATGAGTATTAAGCATCCAGGTTAGCAATTCCAACTTCTCGGTGATCCCTTTTAGTAACTTGTGATAAGTCCATCACACACGTCTTCGGAGTGGCACATGTCTCATATCATATTCTTAACTCCAGGTGTCCAGCAGTCTCCAGACAATGTCCCCAGCCAATGGTCACATGTCCCATTCAGGACCAATACCCACTGGTGACAACTGCCTGAGTCCTAGCGATGACCCGAATATCCTGATGTACCCTAACAGCTTGGCCAAAGCTTCTTCATCACCCTCCATAGCAACGGATCAGCATCATGACAACAAAGGTAAGTTCAGTGGACCACATAATTTCTAAGTTTTTGTTATGTGTATTTCCTTTTAACTATTGTGGGCAAGAAAATGGAGTTTTTTATACTTAAATGTTCTAAGGGTTTTAAAGAATTTGTTCACTGCAATTTGTTTTTATGCAATAAGTGACTACCAGTTTGGGCCTAATGATGTTTGTTATGAACAAAAATTATTATTAATGTGATTTGAAACACTCGGAGCATACAGGTACCTGTTGAACCTTTAGCAAAGTCCAGGAATAAACCATGAATAATATATGTTTCTAATTCCATGTGCGAATCACATGTTTGAAATAGATCATTAGCTTTCAATGGGCTTCAGGATCAATCCAAAACTCAACAAATGTTATGAAATAATCTCAAGGAAGTGAATTAGTTGCATAATTCTGTTTATTGGCTTTGTCAAGCTTTAAGGTCATACTGACCTTAGGATAGTATTAGCCTGTTTCACTATTGTGTGAAGACTGCGTTTATATCTTTTTTGTTTCGCTGATAGTAAAATGGTGTCTGTTATGGTTTGGGTAAAAATCACCAAGATTTCATTGATGCTAAGGTCGGCTCGACATCGAGATACCAGTGCGGTTAAGGTTGTCGAGATACCAGTGCGGTTAAGGTTGTCAGTTTAATGTCAAGGTCGTGTTGAAGGTACTGGTAGAAGGTGCTCATGTAATAAGCAAGCAGGCTGAGCCCTTTGTTAGCTGGTGAAGAAAGTGCTGTTGGCTGATCTAACACAGATAAGCAGATCTGTCGAGGAGAGAGAGGAGCGAGCCGAGGAGTCAGGAGCAAGCGGAGGAGTCAGGAGCGAGCCGAGGAGAGGAGAAAACTGACCTGTAGAAAATCTGGTGAAGTTTGATTGTTTAGATGACAGGCATGAGGAAGTGTTTTGCTCCACTGATGGTGTTCAGTTGCTGATCCTGACTATCCTTTCTCTTCATGGCTGTCTTCATGGCTGTCTGTTGTGGCTGTCTGTTGCATCTTACTCATCTTATATTTGTATACTAGTTTGTATTCCTCTTATTGATGAGGAAATACAACCATACAATAGAAGAGTGATATAGGATGTGGGTGGTTTTGGGGGCATTGTGAACATGTATCAGTATGTGCATTGTCAATAAAACTACTTTTTGCTGCATATTTTCCAAAGGACAAAAAGTTGATGGTCTGAAGCCTGCAGACTGAAGAGTCACCCAAATGTATTATCAATGTTAAGGTTATTTATAATAGGTATAGATTTATGGATTAGTGGAAGTTCAAAATTTTATGGGTGAGTGATAGGTCTTAATATATATATATATATATATATATATATATATATATCCCCTGACATTCACATGTGCGTGTATGTGCACACGCACAAACTATCTGCGAGTAGGTATTGACGTAGAAAGATTCTTCTGCACACCTTTAATCATTAGAAACCTTCAGTATGTTCAGCTACAGAACTTTAACATTACACTGACAACAAATCAGATAACAAAACTCGGCCCTTAAAGCAGATGAAACCGATGTTTTTATTTTACATCTTCACTCCACTGTCTGGAGTTAAATACACAGTTGTTGTTGTTGTTGTGGTTGTTGTTGTAATATGAGCCCATTCTTCTTCACTTCCAGAAGTCCTCAGTTCCGACTTTCAGGATCAGAACAGGTAAGTTAAATCTGACATTTACTGACCTTTGATCTATATTTTTATTTCCAATTTAAGCTTTTATTCTGTTTGTAGTTTTTTTGTTTGTTTGTTGTAAGCCATCGCTTGATTTGTTTGTTTTGGGTGTTTTTGTTTGTTTGTTTGTTTGTTTGTTTTTTGTTTGTTTTGTTTGTTGTATTTCTGTGTGAATGTAAGAGAGTGGGTATGTTGTTTATATTTTGGCCCACATCTGAATAGGTGATGATAATGATGATCATTATCATCATCATAATGATGAAGATGATAATGCTAATTTAATAAATCAATCAATTAGAGATGTTGATCAAAGATGGCCTATAGAAGATTATTCCCGAGATGAGATGTCTTGATAAATTGAGATATGGTTAATTATAATTATTATATATAGCAAAGTTGTGTATGTGTGTGTGTGTGTATGTGTGTGTGTGCTCTTGCGCATGCCAGAATCCATACTTTGCCACACACACCAGAATCCGTGCTTTGCCACATCAAATTCATCATTGAACCATTAAAATAATTTGTCTTTCTGCTTGTTAATAATTATTCGTTTATCCAACAGGATATCTTTCACTTTTGGTTCAGGACATTTTATTTCTAGTTTCTTATACAAATTAACCTTGCACGAGGAATTTCTCATATTTGGCATCATGTTAAAAAGTTGTGGCTGGCAAATTCATGAGCGACAATTCTTAATGCGTCACTGATGACTGGCACAGAAAAATCGTTTATGGTGTTTTACAATAAAGCCAGGAGGGGGTGGAAGAAAACAAAACAAGAAGACAAATAAAAGCATAACTAGAGAGACATTTTGAGACTTGATTGACAGAAAGAAAGTAAATATTTTGAGCCTCATTGGTGAAGAATTAGATATAGGAATGTGTGGACATACCTAAATATAGCTCTGTATATTAAATATGTATAAGGCAACCTCTTGATCCGGATGAATATAATGTACCAATTTAACAATGATGATTCTCTACTCTCAACACGGGTGACAGATAATTTGGTGGTGTTTAATTGTAGGATGTTGCCCATTAACAGAGTTAGTGAGACGTTATTAATTATGACAGGTTATTGAAATAAAATCGTGTCATGTTTCAGTGAGTTTAGACAATTTTCTTACATGTTTTATCTATGGTAGTTTATTCCTTGACTGATTTCCTGGATTAGAGTTATAATTTTGCATCCATCAGATGTTCATTAATCCAGATAGCTTGTAAATCAACAGATTTCATGCAATGCTGGTATTTCCGTTTTGGGATGATTAGAGCTTCCAGGTCAATGTTCTGGATCAGATCAGTATCCAGATGGAACTCTGGCCAACTGGCATTGGCTCAACGGTGTCCGGATGTTTTTGTGGCTGAGATTATTATTGGCTTTTATTGTCTCCCGGGTTTTTACAACTTTAAATACGCCAGATGGAGTCATTAGGAAGATAAATTATTGGTATGACCCCAGTGACCTATAGGAATGTCTAAATGATATAACTGTTTTACTTGAATATCAGATACATCTAATTGCCATTGTGACCAGACGTCAATTAACCAGTATTATGATTTATTATTAACTAGACAACAAAGATATTCATCGTAGGTGTTTCCAGAAATATATGCCCCAAAATTATTTTGTTGATATATAATTGAGAGATTACCAATAATATCACAGAAATCACCAGGACCCTGTCCCAAAACAATGAAGAATGATCAGTGAAGGTTACATCTACATCAAAGTGCCAACATGTGATGCAGCTAACGGGAACACCTGATACTGACAGAATGTTGACCAGGTCATTCAGTACTACCATTTATTATGAAAACAGATGGCCACAAAACGGTATTTTCATTTTAGATAAAACTAGTTCAGGCCAATAGCATACATAAACAAAGTAAATAAAGTCAGTAAAAATCTTCACTGAATACTCTCCTGTAGGATTACTTGGCATCCGGATCAGTTTTTCAGATTACCAATTATCTGTCTGATATCCGGACACCCCCCCCCCCCCCCAAGCATCCTGATTAATTTGGTATTGGCTATATGTTAGATGTGATTAATAATCTGGAGAAAACCTTGTTGATCCAGAATTAGATAGCGTTTTGTACTCTTTGTTAAGTATAACTTTATTTGGTAATTAATTGTTGACCCCTCAACATATGGCATAACACTGAGAATTGCTAATATTATAGTTCATCTTAAAAATACTAGATACATGAAAACAGTTTGCAAGCACTAATTTTAAATGATAAACTTAACACGACAATTTAGTAGAACCCTAACCTAAAGATTTACAGTTCCGTACCTGAACCACTGTGCCGTTAGAGAGAATAGACACTGAACTAAACGTCCTGGATCCACCTAATGGCAGGGAAAAGTACTCACTGACTGTTAGATGCTTGAATTATGAATTATTAGAGATCATCTCTGACATAGGAGTACATTACCTTCAGCCAGTATTTCATTAATATGACACCTGTGTTTGGACAGTGTTGTGGTACTTATGAGTTCCTGTGTTTTTGCATCTTGACACCTAATAATGACATCAACCTGGGTTTTGTTATGATGACAATATTTATCTACTGACAACATCAAATTTGTTATGTTAGAACAAGATGGCACCTATCCTAATACCAAATAACACCTGTGTGTTGGCAGTTAGACACTTGTGTTGTGAGGTGTTTAAAAAAAAATTAACGAGGTCTCTGTAATTGAGTAACATGGGCTTGAAGATGACACCTGCGTTGTGATGGCGGGTCAGCTGTGTTTTTAAAATGACACACCTGTTTGTTGCGACGACGCAACACCTGTGTCATAAGAACAAAATGGCACCTGTATCATGGGCAGAAGTGATATGTTCTCTACACATCGTTATGTCTATCGTAGGACATCTAGCCATCAGAATGGAGAGGAAGACGTTGACGAGGACATCGGCAGCAAGCCCGAGTGTCCTCGTACACAAGGAACACGAGGATCGTTATTAGAACATGTAGAGTAAGTATTCCATGATGTAGCAATGGCTAACAGACTGCATCATCTTCCGGCTTCTAAAGATTCAACATGCCATAAACAGCAAAAACTTATTACGTCATAGTGTTACAGGTCTGAGAAATAGTCACGGCTGGATTACCGTGTTTTCAGTCACGATTTAATCAATTACAGTTGTTATGACAGATGTTTGAGATGTGCAGTGGATGTAAGACATCTCACTCGACAAAACGGATCGTTGACTCCAGTAACACAGTCTCATACGTGTATTATTAGCCAGGTGTGTTTTGTGGATCTTGCCTGTCCATGAAATCACATGAAATAGCCCAGCCTAAAATAGATTTTTAACCTGAACCTTCTATGAAATTATCCCCAGTCATTATAAGTCTAGTGATCACATTGGAACTGAAATTTTGACCCAATAGAAAAACTAATTGCATGTTATTATGATATGATATGTTATAATAAAAATAGATACCAAGTATTTGGTTATCTTATACCAGTCATAATTTTAACGCATAAAGACTCCTGTGGGTACATTTAATATGTAATTAATTTCTTTAACGAGAAATTCTTCCCCATATCGGTCAAGGTTGAGGATATCTATCTCCCCTTAACACCATTAAAAGGGATATTTATGGACATAATAATAATCTTTTTTTGTCATTAAATTAAAAATTTGCATCTTCATTGACTAGAAAAATTAAACAAAACAGATTCTATTTGAGTGACGTGAAGACAGACGTTCATCTGTTATATCGTGATTGTGTGTTCATTTTAATTGAAGAAGCTACCAGATGTAATCGAATAAATATTTTCACGATACAAATGACATAATGTTCTTCTCTGATCAGTTTGGATGGAAGACACCTTTTAATCAACTAGATAGTTAGTTGTTTCGTTCAGTTAGCCAATCAGTGGTACAGGTTTTGTGGTATTCATATGAGAAAATATTGTACGATGGTAGGCATGTGTCGAGTAACTGATATAATAATATATTGTCAAATAACAAGTAAATGTTATTAACTTCACTGAGTTGTCTTCATCATTTACAGTAGACTGGGTTTTTTCTTCAACTATTCAGAATGGAGTTTTTTTCTTGATGTGTTGATAGAATTGTTGACGAAGAATTAATTTTAGGATGTAGATTCCGTATTATATATAAATGGGTGATAAAAACTCAAACAGTGTAAAATTTTAAAATCAACACATACCGGTACACGTTTTATAATATGTAACACTTTTTGTAACGTATAAAACTTTTTGTGATTGGTCATAACAACTAAACTGGATTACGAAACCAGTCAGAAACGTTAATACTAACAGACACATCTGTCTCATGATATACAAAATAGTCTCATTGTGATATTGAATTGGTCTCAATAGAAATATACTAACACTGTATCGGTTATAGAAATTAACTATTAATAACCTTTTTGTCGGGAACACAGTAATTTTGAGCTAGAAAAACCAAAAATAAATTATTGTTAGTAATACTATAAATTGTTTGTTATTTGGGGTGTCATCTCCAGTTAGTAAATGTTATATGTTATTATGTGTCTTTGTATTACACCTGCCAGATAAATTATATCTGTGTTTACCAGCTGTCAAACAACCACTCCGATATTTAGCGGCTGGCTGGTTTCTACATCATATTTATAAACTGTTTGTCATCGTAATTGTGACTATTAGATATAAGTGTAACCATCTGACAGAGACAGCCATTGTATGAAGTATACGTCTTCTTAACAGCTGCTAAATCAACCATATCGTTTGTTACCTAATAGTTGTCAGTTCAATGACAGCTTTATTAGAAAACTTCAGCTGTCAGATAAAGTACCATATTTTCCTTGTGGATACAGTCTCTCTCTCTCTCTCCTCTCCATCTCTCTCTCTCTCTCTCTATATATATATATATATATATATATATATATATATATACATATATATTCACAGCCACTTTATACTCACATCTTCCTTCAATGTTTATTTTTATGTATTTGTTGTACATTTTTCATTTATTTATTCTGTTTCTGTGGATGTCAATCTTATTTTGTATGTTTATGCTAAGTCAGCCCTGTGTATGCCTGTGTTATTTAAGTCTACATATAAATTATACATTTAATCTGTATAATCAGGTAATATGGATATTACCTTAAATTTTCAGTTAATCTGTATTATATCTCAGCAATAGATGTATTACCTGTAGATTTCAGGTAATCTACATATTACCTGATTATACAGATTAATTGTAACATATATAAATATATATATATATATATATATATATATATATATACTGTAATCCCTGATCTTCACTGCACTACAGATATGTTATGGCTGTATTAAGTCAATATTGCCACGTTACAGTATTCTCTGGTCTTCTCTCCCTTACAGAGCTGTTATGGCCGCTGACGAAGAAGAAGACCAGCCAAAGATAGAGAAGAAGAGGAAGAGCAGCGTTTTTTCGAAGTTAGGCAGCTACCGGCAGAAGAATAAGGTAAAGTCAAAGGTCATGTATAAACAAGACTTCGGTGATCACTCCTCCTTTGATTACAAACATGATGGGTATTACCAAGTTTAAGTTTCTCTCTTTAGTCTAATACCTAATCTCTTGCGTCTCTAACAAGTTTTGTTGTCAGTGACCAGAAGTAGAAAGTCATTGTTGGATTTGTGTTCAATTATATATATATATATATATATATATATATATATTCACAGACACACAACTATATGCTATCCCCTCACATGTTGTACTAATAATAAGACCCAGAAAATATAATAATTACTTCAAGATGGCACTACTTTTGGAATTAAAACAAATAACACTTAATGTGTGAATAAATAACTAAATGTCTTGTGAATGACACGTCATCAATATAAAATCATCTGTCTGTGTATAATATTCATCTGGTTGTTCATATACAACAATTGATGACGTTCATTCATACCAAAAGTATATATGATAAATAAAAATGCAAACAATCATCCAGCATATGTTTATTGTATGTGTTATTACTAAAACACAAATATTAACTGTAAATTGAGTTATGAATGATTATAATAACTTGATGGGTTGATGATGTACGATGATGGACGACGATGATCGAGTTATCATTTGTTACATAAACAGGTGAGACCTCCCACCTGAACATCTGTTTGTTCTAACAATCGGTTAAACCCAAATTGAACGTTCTCCACTCAACCTTGCATCAATTAATTATCAAAAAACTCCAATGATAATGTTTTAGATTCAGACGAATACAGATTTTCAAAATTAATCTGAATTTTCTTGAATGTTGAACGACCTTTGCGGGCCTCCACATTAACGGTTGTCCGTCTGTTCAGGACAACCAAACTACGTAATCAGACAAGGTAAAACCACATGCTTGGTGTATTTTCAATTGTTCTTGAGGCAATATCAATAACCGCAATTATCACAAAGTGCGTCTACCAATACAAAACAAAGTGTGACTTGTCCAACACGACAAGTGGCAAAACCCTGCTTTGATATTTAAGGATTTTGAGCAAACTTACAGATAATCAGGAGCCAAACATCCCTGCTTCATGTATGCTTCTGCCTTATACTGGACCATGTTGTAGCGAACCCAGACTAAATATATATAAGCCTGTAATATTTAATAATCTGTTTTGTTTTAAAATTTGTCTCAATTGTAATTAGAATAATTAAACTCAACGCTGTCCAATTATTTTGCATACCTTTATTTGAACCCCCCCTCACCCTCCATAGCCAAAGAAATTCTTCAACATCTACTCTTGTTGTTGCAAGTTTCACATAATTTAACCTCAGGTAGCTAAAGTGAAGTATCATCAATTTATCATATCAAATCATCATTTCTCTGATGGTATAACGTTTTGCTTCTGTTGGCCGTAATACATAGATTAATGGGTTAATTTCACCTGCTTTTTGTTTCGGTTTTGTTTTCAGGTTGTCAAGGATACCAAGCTGTTGAGAAACAACACTCATCAGTTTGTTGGAGTCTGCTTCAGTAACTCAACTCCCTGTGATGTGTGCAGCAAGTCAATGTCGAATAAGTTAGCTCTCCAATGTGAAAGTCAGTATCTCCTGCCCATAATTATAGTAACTGTGTGTGTGTGCGCGTGCGTGCGTGCGTGCGTGCGTGCATGTGTGTGTAATTAGTGCAATGTTTGATTATTTATTAGTTTGTATTTTTTATAGTTAACTGTTAATGTTATAATATCTAATTAATCTCTACTCACAGACTGTATGGTTAATGTTCATGAGAACTCCTGCAAGGACCAGATAGCAACATGTGCCAAATACAGAGCTAACAGGGTAAGAAAAAGTATGGGTGTGTGTTTTTGTGTGTATGTGTGCGTCCGTGCGTGTCTGCTGATATTCATAATCTAGTTTAATCAAATCGTAAGGTATCAATTCGATTATTTGAGGCCAGTTAACATAACAAGCAGATGTTGCTGATCAGACTTTTATATGCCGTCACCTTTTTGGTTACGTTATGATATTACAGACACTATATGCTTACTCTATGATATATATAAAAATATATATATATATATATATATATATATATATATTTATCAGGTCGGTAATGGTGACGGGGTCAAGGAGAAGAAGTCATCAAGTCTACCAGGTGTGTATCTTGTATATTACATGTTATAGAACTACTTCAGTTTAATATGTAATAATAATATTATGATGGAAATTTACAACAAGTGATTGAAAGCGGTTGGCCACAGATCTGTAGCACCTGAGTTCAAACCCGACCAGACTATGTTGGAAAGTGGTGTTTCATCTTACACCTCATTACCGTTAATAGTCCTGTAGCCTATTTAGCCTACTTGGTGTACTAATGAGACCGTAAAAGAACAACATTAAAAAATTTCACTTGTCTGAAGGGTGTCATTTTACTGTTAATTTGGTGTAGCTGGTAGTGTTGTTGGCCACATATCTATGGCAATGGGGTCCAATCGGGACCTAGCTATATCTGAGGGTTATTTCATGTTTCACTTCAATCACTACCTTTTGGAGGTTTGCCAGGTCTTGTTACCTTACTACATGCATTAATGTGGCTATAAAACAATAACAATTTATTTCTTATAGCTGAGTATGTAAACAACAGTGTGAACCTGAAGAGTTCTCAGTCTTTTAAGGAGACAAGGAGATCTATTTCGGTACCTGCCCATCCAGTTCCTCAGGTAATTATTAATCTTTTCTCTAACAGATGGGTCTTTATGCTGTCATTCATTTGTCATTTGGGAAATTAAGATGTTGAATTTGCCTGTTATATAATTATAAACAGGACACGTTGAAACCAGAATAACAAGAATACATTCCTGATAATAATTTTTTACATTGATGTGTGTTTGTGTGTGTGTGTGTGTGTGTGTTTGTGTGTGTGTGTTATAACAATAACACACAAATAGATGGATTCCTTGTTCTTACAGAATTCCGGTTCTCTTCATGTTCCCGCTCAAAGAGCTTCCAGTCCAAGGTAATATAAAGTGTTAATATTATTTATCAATAATAATAATATTAATATATATCAGTCAGGGTCCAATCATATTTATAAATTCTACATTACTGTAATGTATTAAGGTGATAATTACATACATGTCAGTGGACTTGTATTCATCAGTAAAGTATGTGAATGCAGTGAATTGCCTCTGTGTATGTGTGTGTGTATGTGTGTGTGTGTGTGTGTGTGTGTGTGTGTGTGTGTGTATGAACCCATGAGAGAGAGAGATTATGTAGGACATGATGCCTCTGATATTAAATATTATAAACAATTAATAAGTTTGGATGGAATGAGAACAATGTGATGACTGTCTTGTTTTAATTTAGTTTCGGCATGGTTTGACATTTGGGCTGTGTGTGTGTGTGTGTGTGTGTATGTGTGTTTTTGTCCGTGTGTCTGTGTGTGCCTGTCATGTAAAGCATGGAACATTCTTATACTTCTGAATCAGTGCGAAATGCAACCATTACACTGTTGGTGTGTTCAATTATTAGTTGATGATGATGATGATGATGATGACGACGACATGATTCATTTCACCCCCACCTTTCACTGCATGCAGTTTTCTCTCTTTCTCACTCTTGCTGTCTGCCTGTTGCTAATCACAACAGTAGCAATGCATCATCATTTGGAAGCAGTGGGCCCTCGCCATGGAGACGTGTAGCGAGTAGACTTGGTATTGAGTAAGTGGCTCCCCCTACGACCAGTTTTAAGTTCATTACCTAATTTATACTTAATTAGTCAACCATTGATGATTGCGCAAGTTTTCTTGTCATCACAATGATGGCTAGAAAGCATGCCTACTTGTTGAACATGTTTCCCATTATCTATTACTAATGACGTGGTTGTGCAACATCTTCTGTTTGTGTTTTGTTGTTGTGCATGTCAAGTGTATTACAACTCTTCCTAGGCCAACATGTTATACATCTAATGAGTGACTTCAATGGATGTTTTTCCACTTACTTGGCCTTTGTTTAAATAAGCTGTTTCATTGATGTTATATATCTACCCAGTCATCTGTTCATCTAGCTCTAAACTGTGTTTTTCTGTTTATGTTTATCAACACAGAAACAGGCTGCAAGCTAAATATTCTACTCCAGTTTAAATAGAAAGCTTAACTGCTAACTAATACAAAGTAGTTGATATCAGAGGGGTTAGGCTATAGATTATATCAAATTATTGGATGAACTCTTTATGGTGTATAATATGACTTATCTAAGATGATGTGATGTGGGTAGAGCACTAGATTATAAACCTCCAGGTCAGAGTTTAAAATAAATTAAATTATCTCTCTTCGTCTTATCTATCTTAAGGGCATCATCCCTCAGCCATTAAGTCCCAGGTATGATAAGTGATGAGGTTAAACAAAACACTAAATCACTCATCAATGATCAACAACGTAAAAACAAGAAAAATAAGTGAATTACGGAGATTTTATATTTGACATTTTGAGTAAGATGGTTTTATTATATATATATATATATATATATATATATAAAATTCAAAATTTATAAATTCTTGTATTACTATTTCTATATTTTCCTTTATATATATATATATATATATATATATATATATATATATATTCTTATCTGATCATTCTAATTGATGTCCATCTAGAAAAAGACAATGACAACTCTCATTTACTGTTTATTATTTTCTTTTATTGTCGTCTTAGATTAATATATTAAATGTGTAATAACAACAGTTTATTTAATTTATTTACAGTTATTTGTCTACATTCTTCTTATAACTGTTTGTTTTATGTTTGTGTTTCCGTGGCATGTATCCGTTAAAGTTGTAATTATTTGGTTTATTTACGTCTTAAATACTGGCGTATTGTCGAATAATCAGGAAGCATGAAAGCATTGAAGCATGAAAAGTTTGAAGGTGTGAAAAATTTATGTTTTCAGACAGATGGACATAGAGACCAACACGCTTGAATACTTATGTGAAGGTGTACACACAACCTCTCATGTACATGCATGTATGCATGCATGTACACACACACACACACACCATTTGGGGGCAATAGACTGGACATATGAAAATATTTTGTTAGCATATCACAGTTGTAATACCATGTCCCAGTTCTAACCTAATATACATAGTTACAATGTACTTTTTGCAGCAATATTAATCAGAACCGCACTTATAGGAAAATGACTGTAACTGAAATAAAATTAACACAAAATATTTAATTGCTTTAAAAATCAAGTATTTAGTCGAGTAACACAAGTAAATAGGATTGGGTAAAAGCATTAGTAACTTTTATGTTGTTGTAGATGTGTGCTTGTCTCGTATTAGTAACCTTGATCCAGTATCCCTTTGTGTTTAAATTATGCATGTCAAATACCAGCCTTTTATTTTATAACTGTAACAATTATGTTTGCTACTCGATCAACAGTTTCTTTATAAAAGTTATCAAATCATGCCTGATGTAGTTTGAATATTCACGTCGATGTAGCTTTAGGCTGAAATTCTGTTTTGATCCAGAGCCATGATCCAGATTCCTGTCATCACATGATGAGTTGATCCTTGTCTAATAGTGACGTTTTCTTTTTTAATTAGTCCCGTTATCAATGAGGAGCGAGATAAGAGCAAAGATGAGGAACCATCACAGTCATCTCCCCATTACCTTGATGCATCAACGACGTAAGTGAAGTGGTATTTTTCGGCTGTTCTGTTTATAAGATTTTTAGTTGTTAAAGTCAACAATATGTCAGACTATGACATCGTTGACACTTGGCTAATTTACTGGCTAATTTCTCCATCAGTAATATGTTGATCTCTACTGAGTAATATATGTTTGTAATATACCACAGACAGCTATAATATCATCTTGTCAGTATTAGTCGATGTTTGGGGCTAGCCTGTGCTAAGTGGGTAATGTGGTTGATCACTGATCTCCAGCACTAGAATTAGAATCCCAGCTCAGCCATGTCTGAAAGGGGTTTCATCTTTCACTATTAATCAAGTTGTTTGTTATATTTTGTCACTTTTTAGCATCGCAGATTCTATGTCAGCATCCACGGATTCGCTTGAAGAAGGTTAGCTTATGTCAAAGATTACTTTAGTACAATTTGGTTAATTAGTTTGATAGTTTGAGTAACACAACCATATTATTTAACTTATTATTAAGTAATTATGATTAATAGTGTTATAGTTTATTAAATTATTATTATTATTAATATACATGTTTGAGTAAAATGCAAAGTATGAGGTGAAACTGATCATTTAGCTAAATGATGGTGTAACATATCACACTATCAAGCAATAGTATGTTATCACGATACATTACTAATCAAATAAGACAGGTGTTCAATTAAGACAGCTTCACATCTGTACTCATTTTGAATACTGTTGAGCTGATTTGATTATTATAATTGTTGTCTTATTTCTATTTGGAAAGGTTTATGAAATATTTTGATTTAAAATATGTTTTAGTACCAAAATACTTTCACTTGGAAGTAGCCCTATGAATAATAAGCTTTGCTATTATTGTTAAATAAAGCTTTTTTACTAGAAACATTATGCCATACCTTTCAGATAAGGTTCTGACAGAACATCAGTTGTCGACCATCACAATTTTGTAGCTGTGATATTTAAATCTGAGCTCCGTCCTTTTGTGCAGAATATTGCAATATTAAGAACTGCATTGGAAATATATTATTAATTATCAAGTAGAATTAAAAGAATGTCATTTCTAATAGTAGTTATTCAGTACTAGTACCATACATTAAGACCGCAATATGAATAACGCACCAAATTATGTAACGGGTGAAACAAAATGATAAACATCCATGACAAATTATGTAACTTAAACATGAAGGGATATTACATCATCGCTTGTTCAAACCATTTTATCAAACATAACCTGCTGTTTTACAGCACGTTATAATAGAAGTGTACAGTTATTGTTTGACATTAAGCATTATCTTTCTATAATATTTTAATAAAGTTGGCTTGATTTTTTACTTGTAATCAACGTATGTCTATGTATGTGTGTCTTTATTCTTATTTTAGGAAGTGGTTTGTTGGCTGATATTGATGAAGATTATGTTGAAGAACGTGAAGCATGGAGTGTCACAGTTGATAAGAAGGCAAGTTATTTTTTAATTTATATTGTCAGTTATATATATATATATATATATATATATATATATATTATAATATTTTGATTTTGAAGAAGTGAGTATTATTCATCCACTTTATCTTACTTCAATCATGGCCTGTTTAGTTTAGGTGGGGTGTGTGTGTGTGTGTGCATGTGCGTGCACATTAATTCAAACATGTGGTGTACTTACCTGTATAATTACACAGTCTTTTATTCTTTGGTACATTTATTTCCCAAACAGACTCTAAAGAAGATGAGCGCTAAAGACATCAAGAGACAAGATCATATTTGGGGTATGTTATCCTCATCCATATGTATGATAGTATGAAAAATCTGAGTACTAAATGGCTTCTGATAAACAATAAATAAAAGTATGCACTAAATAAGAATCAACAAGTTGGCATAATTAATGATCAACCCCAATACATAAAATTAAAAAATTCTGTAGTGGTGTGTGTGTGTGTATGTGTGTCTAAAATATGCTTTTGTATTGTTTTATTACAGAGTTAATTCAAACAGAACGCAGTCATTGTCATACATTAAAGATCATGCAACGGGTAAGTGATTTACTATATATATATATATATGTATATATATATATATATATATATATATATATAGAGAGAGAGAGAGAGAGAGAGAGAGATTAACAATATAATATCTCATTAATCCTAATAATCATATCCTCTGAAATCAGCATGTAATAAAATGATACCTAAATATGTTCCAGTCAAATAAATTTTAACACACACACACACACACATATATATATATATATATATATATACAGAGATACACACACATATTTATAAATACCCCTATGTTTCAGGTGTTTTCCCATGGTATGCGCCATGAAGTTAACATGAGACAAGACCAGATTGACAAGATATTTCCATGTCTCAGTGAACTCTTTGATATACACACAACATTCCTTCACAGACTGATGGAGAGACAGTCACTACGAGCTGATAGAAATATAGAAGAGATAGGTGACATACTTCTACAACAGGTAACCTACCTGTGAAAATAGCTTGATAATTACAACATGAATATTAAATGTTACAGTAATGTATGACCCACACTAAAAATTCTGACACACCATACTGTTGTAAAAATTATCAGTAGTTTGATTCTTTTGATACGTGGTACCGTTGGTACTAAATGATACCCTTGTTCATCATGAGTTGTGTATGACCTTTATATTATGCTGCCATCCTCCAGGTTGTGGGTTCATCCTCCAGGTTGTGGGTTCATCCTCCAGGTTGTGGGTTCATCCTCCAGGTTGTGGGTTCAAATGTGACTTAAACAAACTAAACATCAACGTTCTGAAACTCTTAACTAGGTTCATAAATCACTTTTAGGAACAGCCAGATATTCTTTTCTCTCTTCTGTTTTCTAATAAATCTTGGATAATACAGATCTTCGAGTTAATTGTAACATTTTGATAAACTTCGAATGAGATGTTCTCAGACTGTTATTGGCACTGTGGGCATTTAATTAAAATGTTGTTTGTTTTTACTATATTCAGTTAAATTTTCCATTTTTCTATCACAGAATCTACTTCTATCACAGAATAAAAACAATTAATGCAGTATATGTAGTAAATTATTTTTGGATGGCTTTAATCGTGTACCTAATCATTATTTGCTACTAAAACTGTTCGGTGAGAACCTCTGAATGTTTGGATTTCGATTTAGGAATTCTAAACTTGAATTAGTTTTAAAATCAGTAATAGAATATAAACAAATTATATTTTTAAAAAACAGTTGTTCGCTATAAATAAGATAATGAGAAAAATATAATAATGAAAGTCAATTCGTGTGGAAATATACGCTGATGAAAAACCTTGAATATTATCTCAGCACCACAGAACTGTTTAGTGACGTGTCTAGTTTATTATTATTAACTCAAAGTTCTGATATTAGCTTTATATAAATACTTATTTGTTTTTGTTATGAACAGTAATTAATCTTTCTTATACAATATTTTATAATACACTATAACATATATAATTAAAATCTGTTACATACACAATGTAAATTATAATTTTATGCATATTATGCATGCACACAGATTCCTGTGTACATGCACTGGATATATATATATATATATATATATATATGTACTATTGCATGATTATAATTAATGTATTACGTATTCTACTAGGTTTTATTTTTCATTTCCAGTTCGATGGAGAGATGGGCGAAAGAATGAAGGTTGCCTATGGTGCCTTCTGTAGCCAACACAGCATGGCTGTCCAGCTTTATAAAGATGTCCTGAAATGTGACAAGAAATTCCAGACTTTTATCAAAGTAAGCATCTCCTATTGAGTGATATAAAACATCAATCATTATTATTATCATCGCTCTTGAGCAATATAGAGCACTGAATATCTCTGATTCTAATTACCTTACTCTAGTTAACAATGATCTATTTAAGACAATATTATATGAGACTTGATTTCTTCTGCAACCACAGCATAGTTTGAGGCATGAATTGATTGTATGGATCGGACATGGGATCCATTCAATTCTGGAATTGGAATTGATGGTCAATTGCCGAATTGGAAATGATTATTTAAAAAAATGGAATTTGAATTGAAGTTTCCTAAAAAAAATTTTAATCCACAAATTAATTTACCATTTATATTTTTAATTCAGAAATATTTCTTCCGTGACAATCCTACTTGAAATATAGACTGCTGGGAGTAGCTACTCATGGTAAAAAGTAGTAGGTTAAAAGAGTTGGTTGAAATGGAATTTGAATTGAAGAATTTGAACTGATAAATTTGATGTGGAATTGAAATTAGAATTGAACAAATGGAATTGAGTGGAATTGGAATTGGCAAAATGGATTTTCCCAACTGTTTGTAATTTTTCAACACTGAGAACATTGAATCATCACCAATTTTAGCTGCACTCAAATATTTCCTTATTCTGTTGTATAATAATAAAGTTACAGTTCCACACATCTGCAGTCTGTACATAAGACATGTTCCAAAACGTGTAGGCTGAGTTGTCTTGATGGTGACACTAAGATGTATGAGCACCAAAGTTAGTTCAGTAAATTCAAGTCATTCAATAACTAGTATATACCACAAAAATATTGACCAGCCACATTTTGATTATTACATTTTTGGGGCCGTTTAGTTCAGATTTGGGGCTAAACTTTTTGATCGACTACATTTACATCCATTTTTAAATAACTGTTATTTTTGGTGACTTATTTTAGCCATATTCACCTACCTCCTGTAACTACAGCCACCCGTATATATAATGCTGATTTCTTACAGAAATGTAGCCAAAGTTCAGTGTGCAAGAGACTCAGTATACCCGAGTGTATATTGCTCGTCACTCAGAGAGTCACTAAGTACCCACTGCTGATTGAGCCAATCATTAAAACTACTAAAGGTAAATATATATACCCCAAATATAGAAAGTTGCTTGTTATGAAATCGCTCCTCAAAATGATAGCAAACAGTGGACGATGGGGAACTGAATCATTTTATTTCACGTAAGCCAAATTACATGTCAGCTGGTGTGTGTGTGTCTTTGTGTTTGTGTGTGTTTGTGTGTGTGTGTGTGTGTGTGTGTGTGAGAGAGAGAAAGAGAGAGATAACTTTATTTATAAATTGCTTGTATTAGTTTTTAAATTCATATACAAACCTAATAAATGAACAAACCTAATAAATAACTATTTGTTCTGCTGATGTTTATTACATGATAAATTATGTTTATTTATATGCAATATATATATAAAGGGACTAACTAATTATCATCATGAAGCATATTAAAGTAGCATTTATTATCTTAGGAAAGTGTATTATATTTGACATCAATGACAACAGTATTAATAATAACAAAACACACATATGTGTCAATGTATATATGTTAAAGATGCACACACACACCCACACACACACACACACACACATTTCATTATATAGGTTGTACAAATTGAGCAAAAATTTTAATTATCATATAATCATCGGTATTTGACTATTTAATTTTAATTGCTTAGTAATAAAAGTAATAATTAATGTATTTGACCAATCATGTTCTGTAATCTATGTAATTTATTGCCCACCAAGTCCCAAGCACTATTCATGTTTCAGTAATGTAGCCTTTTATGTTTAACAAATGATTATATTATCGTCAGTACCGTCTACATAAATAATTTCTATTTATTTTTTGCTTAAAATGACTATTATGTCTCGAGTATAAATTAATATAAATTTTAGTCTTTCTTTTAAAGTGTACAAATTGATAAATGGAGCATATTTTCTTGAATACTCTCCCAGATCCCATGTTAAGCTGAAACCTTCCACCATTCCCCCCCCCCCCACAAGTGAACCATTCAGTGTGTCATCCCATTGTTAGGAAATGTATTGGTAATATGATTGTTGTTGCTCGTGTCTTTTGTTTTATTTTGTTTGTCGTTGACTTTGTTTTACAGAAAACAAAAGTGATAAAGAACGGTTGCTGAGGGCATTACCCTTAATGAGACAGATACTTGTTTATATTGATGCGCGGGTAGATGCCCATGAGAAGTATCAACGGCTGTTAGAAATCTACAACAAGCTCGATGCCAGGTCATATGCCATGTATATGGGTAAAAAGTTCAAGGTCAGCTCCAGATCGCAGTGACATTTTAATGAGTTTATGAAATGTAGAATCAATATGGATGGATGGATGGATGGATGGATGGAAGGACAGATGGATGTGTGTGTGTGTGTGTGTGTGTGTGTGCAGAAGTAAAACTCTACAATGTAATATTTTGGATCAAAGAAATCCCATTCACGATATAGCCAAATAATGATAGAAAACTGTTATTATATGACCTACACCTCTTATATGGACTACACCTCTTATATGGACTACACCTCTATTATGTGGACTACACCTCTATTATGTGGACTACACATCTTATAATATGGGCTACACCTCTTATGAGCACTACAACTCTATTATATGGACTACATCTCTGTTGTATGGATTACACCTCTATTATATGGACTACACCTCTATTTTGTGGACTACACCTCTGTTATATGGACTACATGTCTATTGTATGGACTACACCTCTATTGTATGGACTACACCTCTGTTGCATAGACTACACCTCTATTATATGGATTATATCTCTATTGTATGGACTACACCTCTGTTATATGGACTACACCTCTGTTATATTCACTACACCTCTATTATGTAGTATATTAACAAGTTAATTTTCTGCACATTATAGTCAGATATTTGAAAAAGGTGTTTAAGCTATTTATCATCATTAAACCTTCTCTGATAATAACACACTGCCATAAAGGGGCTCTGTAGACTGGCTACAATATGTAACCCAACATTAAGATTAGAACAAATATACATTAACAGACAAACTGTTTGGGTTAATATTTTATTAACTAAAATAATAACACATTAAAGGTCCCATTATTTGTTTGTTGACTTTGAAGGTCATGAACTCTTCTATTGTTTGCTTATGACAATATTCCTTTATTAGCATTTTCTTTTCTTTATTATTAATTTGTTTTTTTTTAAATGATTGACTTCATTAACTTCATCAAGATATTGGACCTATTATCACTGATTTGTATATTGATTTGATGGTTGTGATTTTAAGGCTGCCTCTCAATCAAAACACATTGACTACTGTGTGTGTGTGTGTGTGCGTGTGCGTGTTTGATTGTGCGTATACACGTGTGTGCATTGCAATATATTGTTTAATTTAAACCACATCAGAGAAGAATGTCGATTAATTAAAGTTCTGTTTTGTGTCATCGTAGAAATCAAACCTGTTGCTGGGCGACCGTAAATTGATGCACGAGGGCAACATGAGATGGATGACAGCTAGGGGGAAGTCATTTGGTAAGTGGTTGTGTGTGTGTGTGTGTGTGTGTGTGTGTGCATTTTAACCTTCTTCACTTTGATTAAATATTTTCTTGAATATTTCCATCAAAAAGTAGAAAATTAATGTTAGAGCACAAGTATGACATAAAATAGCTGGTTTGATTGATCCTGATGGAGTTAAGTTTGGGAAATTTTGTTTAAATATAATCCTTTTGCATGTTTTCTTATTATGAAGTAAACCAGTAAAGATATTAGCAGGTAATGTCGTGCAGAAAGACGGTTCAATTTCATACACGTACCTTTAATTTTTCATTGTTTGAATTATAAAGTAAATTTTAACAAAACTCTCAACAGATATCCAGATTATAATATTTAGTACAAGTTGTTATACTATTATCATTTCAGAGGTTTTGGCTGTCATACTTTCGGATGTGATGTTTTTTCTAGCAGAAAATAACCAGAAGTTGACATTCTTCTCACAAGACAGCAAGGTATCTATTCTTGGTAATAGGATTACACGCACAAACATAGCCGTGGACACACACCTTTCCATGCATCCGTGCATCCGTACACTCATGCCGCAAACACTCGTACACAAAGAAGCGGTTGATATTTGCACGTCTCTATTTAACTGGACTGTTTCTGCCTTACCTTAGTCCAGTGTAGTGCCACTGTCCAAGTTGTTGGTGAGAGAGAAAGGTGACACAAAAGACAGCAAGGGTATCTATCTGATCTGCCAGAGCAAGATAGAACCAGAGATGTACGAGTTTATCTGTAAGACGGTTGATGAACGTAAGACCTGGATCAAGGTCATCCGGTCAGGCGTCCTCAAGTGTATGGAAGGTCAGTGTTCGGTTATGGCTATAACGAATATGAAAGAGGTCTGGACTTCTTTGGAGATTATTTTTCAGTTGTTCTAATCAAATCCATCAGAAGGGTGTTTCATCCTTCAGTTTACATCATTTAGGTTTGGAGTGTGGATGGCCCATTTGATCCACCATATAGAGAAAGGTGGCTTTAAGTGAACACATGATGTTTGGTGTCCTATAGATCCAGATAATTACTCTTTGTTCCCTCAACCTTATCAAACGGGATGCATCCATGGTCCAATGGGTAACACAGTTGGCCACAGTTGTCTACCATCTGAGTTCAGATCTTGGTATGGCCGTAGCTGTGGGGAGTTTCATCTTTCTCTTTACCTCATTACCATTGTATATCTCTTGGACCATTTAGCCTAGCGTGTGTACAAAAAGTGACCATAAATCATCAACATCATACTTATTACTGGTCTCATAGTAAATACTATAAACATTTTTATTACTGGGTATTTACCAGTTTGTTTTCTGGTGAACTCAAAAAGTTTCACCGGTCATACAGTCTCTTGACACCATTTTAATCTTCAGGTCAAAGTTTCCCTAGAATTATGCCTCCCATCATCATGTGCTCTGAATAAATAAATTATTTGAAGTTGTCTCAAATGGAAAATACAATGATGATGCATTATGATAAGTGAATGATTAGTGGCAACTAATTTAATTAATTTCATGACGTATATATTTAATTCAGTACATATAACTATTTATGTATTGGCTGACTTCCATCCATTAGCATTGTTTTCATATATTAATAAAAAGTCTTGTTGATTTATTCACGCTCGTGATGATGCCCATCTACAGTTGAAGGTATGGACATATCAAAAGTGCTCGACGTTGAGGGAGAGAAAAAGGAACTTGAAGCGAAATCTGCCAGAATCCGACAGCTCGTTGGTACGTGTGTAGTTAATCATCTTCGTTATGTTTACAGTCACTCATTACTACAAATACATGATGGATTAGTTTATTTATATATATATATATATATATATATTAATGAGTCTATCTTTAGAGATGGTATATTCTATGATTATTTACATTTATTGTGATGGTTTTATTCATCTGCATATTTTGTACATGCATTACACACTCGTATGCACATGCATACACACACACACACATACGCATCTATCCACACACACACACACACAATAGACAGACACGTTATTTACATGATTCATTTGTCCTGTTTCAGATCGTCTTTATGAACGTGACAATATTATTAAACAGAAATGTGACGAGAAGATGAACATCATCATCGAGATGTTGGAGGTGTTCTCTAAGGAAGAGATCAGTAAAAATGTTAATATTTTGTATTTCTCTCATCATTTATAATATATTTCTTTCCTAACTTTCTCCGATATGTTTGTACTTCCAACTGGTCCTTGAATGGCTCTCGCTAATAAGGACTGTTGTTGTTGTTGTTGTTGTTGTTGTTGTTGACACCCCAATACAATACTTAAAATGAATAAGAACAACATCAATGATGATGATGATGATAATGATGATAACAGTTATGTATATCCAAATCAGTTTTTCTAATTACTTCGTATTGTAAAATTAATCTGTTGTGATTAACATAAGATAATATTAATACGTATAAATACATATATAATTATAAATATTATATATGTGAAGATAAGAAATTGATTTGTAAAAAGATTTAACGATAAAGTGGATATAGTTAGTTATTTCTGGTGTTTATATCAATTTACTAATATTAATTGTTGATTAATATCAATATTTGTCAGAATGTATTAGAAGGTCGTGTTAAATGACAAACTTGGGGGGAGGAGTGGCTTATATCAGATACATCCTTTGACTTAGCTAATGTTCTGTGTTAACTCAATCAACTAACCGTACCATATAGAGGTAGTGTGTGTGTGTGTGTGTGTGTGTGTGTCCCAAATATGACCAGCTTCAGGATTGAATAACTCAAATCAACCCAACGGACCTAAATGTGGAGATGTAGCATTCTACGGACTTTGCCTTTTTTTAAACAACAAAAATTGTCCACAACGCAATAGCTGACTGATAATAAGTTGTAGTTAATCCCATATTAAACTCGTACAAAGCTGACAAATATATGAAAACATTCCGAGAACAATTACTGATGACATACCTGATGTAGAAGGTCTGTTGTGATAAATCAAGACTGCTAAGTGTCGTGGATCTGTGCGTGAAAATGTCAGTGAAAGTGTGAACATGAAAGGAAAGTGTTATAGGTGATGATCTATCTGGAGAAGCTTACTTAATGAGTGATATTGTATCCAGTTCTTGTGGCTAGAATTATTATGTTATAAAATGTGTCTATTTATGTCTTACAGTTACACAATGTGTACAAAGAAGAAGCAGCAGACAGTATTGATCATAATGTGTGGTCTGTACTTAAGCTGGCAGTACAAGATGGTAAGTTTTATTGGTGGCAAGTTGTGTGTGTGTGTGTGTGTGTGTGTGTGTGTGTGTGTGTTCTCTTAACTGCCTTTTCATGTGATTACAGTGCTCTGATCTGAAATAGTTTTTTTATTAATTCAATATCTTTTTGTATATGACAAATAATATTTATTTTATAATTTTAATGTTTTATCCATATCTATAAACCAGATATCTTTCTCCTCGTTATATAGAATAATTAATCCGATTTATTTTGACAGGTTCACGCCTCCTCTCATTGTTGATGTTGGGTAACTCGGAGTTGAGTAAGGCCCGGGCAGCCGGTCAAATGGAGCGTAACGTTTGTGTGGCAGCTCTACCACGACGGGCTGAAACATTTAGTGGGTTTGATCAAAAAGAGAAAGGTAGGCATGCTCACATACACATACACATGCACACACACATGGTTCTTTATTTTATTATATCTAGTGGAGAGACTAGCAGAGGAGGGGATAAGTTGTGCCCTTTTTCCAGTTAACTCAACCTGGATCTTCTTCATATATATTGGCAATATTAACACCACAGGATTTCTCATAATGGTGTAGTGGGGGGGGGGCGCTGAAATTGTTTGTAAAGTGGCACAACTTACCCCTGCCTATGATCCACTTTAGACACCAAAATTCATACTTTTCGTCAGAGCACCTTTGTTCTTTAGAAAACATCACACATCGCATACATCAATAGGAAATGTGTGTTAACAATAATCAAAATATGGCAGCACCTGTCAGTCATATCCATTCAGATAACCTGGAGAGGGGGTGGCACAACTTACCCCCTCCTCCCCTACTCAGGGTGTTATAAAGTGTACAGTGAATGATGGTAGAGGTTGTTGTTGTTGTTGTTGTTGTTGGGTGTAAATGAATGACTAATTAAAAAATTACAAGATTCAACACTATCACATATACCGGATATATATATATATATATATATATATATGGCTAAAGAGGACTTGCTTGGAAGAACTGAAGGAAGTGTTTGCTGATGGCTTGTCAAATAACCTTCTGAGATAGAGAGAGATAGAGGGGGAGGGGTTGCCTCTTAAAATAGGTCTTAGTGCATATGTGATATACTGTATATTATACGCTATTATTGTGAAGGTACTTAATCTTCTGTATTAGAAGTACTTCAACTTTGTACACTACTATATAACATTATCCATAATTATCATAATTTTCCCTAGTGTACAAACTGGCTGCTTGGACGGAACAGGGTATGACAAGAAGATATGCTTTTTTATTGTAAAAAAATATGAAAAAATATGCTGTTTGATTGCACGCCCATTCATCCTCACACAATAGATTTTAATCTCATGGGCAGATTGAGCAGATTGATTCAAAATGTTATTTTGCATTCTGTGAAGTGTCATTTTCATGTAATTAATTAATTTTAAAAAATTTAAATTATGAAATAAGAAGATAATGCTTCCGTTATAAGGATATATATATATATATATATATATATATATATTTAAATATTTTGTCATCATTTTCAACATTTTACATTATACACTTTCAAAGTGGAGGGGGGTCAGTAAATTGTATATTTTGTACACTTATGATAATTAAACCTTGTTGTTATTATTATTTATTTCCGGTTGTTCATATCATAATGGCATTTGACATATATATGTCATAACGCCGTGTTGAATTGTTCCAGTTAAGAGACGTTATGACTGTGATCAACTTAGTGATGGTAACCGGAGTGGCAGTCAACTGAGTTTAAACGAAACAGAATCTACGTCACAGACCACGGAGACTTCACAGAACGACCGCCATAGCAAGGTATTGTTAAAACTCATCGATTGGTGTGGTGTCTGATCAGCCTTTGATGTGTTTCTAGGGTTAGCAGTCGAAAGAATATCTCCACTGCCTATCCACGAGCTTGGTTTTGGAGGTGCTGCCCTCTAGTGCTTATGCGGCAGCATGCTTTAGCTGGCAGTTGTAGACAACAATTTATTGCTTGCGCAGCTCTTGCTAATTTCCCTTTAATTGCTTGCATGGCTTTTTTTAATTTCAAAGCGAGATCTCTGTCTTCTGATTAAACTGCGCGATTCCTCGCTGTTCAATTCATCGGCGTATCACGACTGATAAACATTTACTTCATTATGCTGAATGGATCCCTTGATAATGTTATAGGAATTACAAGTGATTTGGCAAAACTGACTTTGGTCATATTTTTTCATCATCTGACGGAGTAATCAGTTTGGCAAAGTTAATGGTCTCTGTCACAATTTATTGCTTTCGATAATGTCCAAACTGCGTCATCCTTCTCGTAGGTTTTTCCAAATCTAGATTTTTTTTGTTCACTTGATAAGCTTGTAATTCCAATGCAAGGATTATATGTTGCTGTGTAGGCGTTTGTAGGTCATTACAGCCTTTTAGCCAGAAGAGAAATCTCAGCCATCCAACTTGGAAATTTGTAAAGAAAGAATGCCAGCACGATCCTGAATTGATTAAAATCTGTAGGTGATTTCCTCTGGGAAGACTTGTACAAAATGTTAGTGTCCTAAGTGGGATCTGTTTCCAAAGACCAACTCACCTCGGCCATATGTTCCGGTTGTGGCCAGCGCTGAGCCTAAACAGCTGACTTCCTAAAGTTTTCTGTATTTTGTCAAAATTTCCTTTTTGTTGGTTGATTCTCTGGCTAAAGGTCCGGATTGTTGTTACTGTTATTTATGTTTTCGTGTTAGTGATGTGTATGTGATTTGATGTCGTGATTGGTTTACTTTTATTTATCGTTTTGTCTAATAGCTTTCTGTTTCATTAACGATCATATATCCTTCTTAATGTCGCTTTGTAACACTTGTGCTGCCTGCTTCTGTGTTTGTAGAGAAATATATTTCGCCGTGCTAGTATGTCGGTATCGATGTTATTCGAAAGCAGTAGAAGTTTCACGAAGGTAAGATTTATAACACGTTAACATTGACCAGTGTGGCATGGGTAAATGTTAATGAACATCGGGAAAGTATCCTGTATGTGTGTGTGCATGCATATTTTGACATCCTCACAGGTGCCGGTTTTCAGACTGCACTCCAATAACGCTATGCTTTATTTTAGGTGTTTTAAAAAATGAGTTCTGTACTCTAACCAATTTTACGAAAAATAGATTCATACATTTGTGTAGCATGACTTGTATACAAGGTATTATAAAATAAGTTAATTCTAATATGAAATAGGTTCATTCCTTCATGACAGGGGTTTTAGGCGTCTTGGAAAACCTTGAAAATAACAGATTCATTTTCCAGGTCCTTGAAACGTCCTGGAATTAAAAAATAATATTGCCTGTGAACAAATCCACTTAGAACGAATAAACCCACGAATAAATATTATACCTGTAGAAGAATCCCTTCCATTGTAGAAGAAAAGGCTATGGGTACATAGTCTTCATATGCCATGTTAATTAAAATTGAGATAAACGTAGGTGGATCAGACAGCTAGAAGGGGTAAGGAGGAGGGTGTGTCATAAAAATGTCAAAATACGATCATACATTGATTAAATATATCCCTAGTCGAACATATCTCGACTTATTACCTCTAAATCTTGTATACTTGGTCCTGGAAAATTGTTATTTTGTCAAGGAAATATCCTGGAAAATAATATTTCCTTGGGTGTGTGAACCATGCACGGAAAATAGATATAAAAGATGTTCTAGTCAGTTTGTATGACTAGCTGACTACTTTCATTTACAGTCTGATATTTGTGTCTCTGATTTAGAATCTAAACATAGGTTCATCTTTCACGTTGCCATTTGATGTTGTCTTTTAAATATTTAAATGTTAATGAATTGTTAATGGCGTATACGATGTAAACAAGATGCACAGCTAGCTGTAATGCATCACACAGATATTAACTAGTTCGTCCCAAACTTGTGCCGTAACAGTTATCATTAACCAAACATCTACATGTAAAGGCGACATTTCGTGACCGATCATCACTGGTATATCACATCGATGACGTCACCGAGTCTCGTCGACGTCACTAGGTCTAGACGTACGTCAACTACGCAGTAGAAGCTGTGACTTTTCTAACACGTTTCCTCGTAAGATGTTTATGTGTGACCATGATCCGGAATGATAAACCGATTAGAGACGATCCGAGGTCCGTTTTGAGGCAAAAAGCGAAAATTGTCGTCTGTTGTGTTCTGAGAAAGATTTGTCGTCTGCTGTTTGGGTTTAGGGCTTCTGTTACTGGTTTTGGTTGTGTGCCGTCATTTGGGCATTGTTAGAGTAGATAAGAAAAGATGATTGGCTTTATGTGGAGGATTAATGGCCTGTTACTGGGATATCTAGTCCATTCTCTGAATAACAATTACCCGGGAATCTGTTAGGATCTAGAATAAATTATGATAATGAGCCAGATACTGGGTAAACTGTGCAGTTTTTTATATCTTCAGAAGTGTGATGTGTCGTGTGTGTGTGTGTGTGTGTGTGTGTGTCCACTGATATGAACGGATGTTGTTAGACATATATTTATGATCATTCATTCCCACCATTATCATATCTGATCAAATCAACGCCTGGATATTATATAATAATTTATCGTCTGTGACCTCTGACACAGCTGGGTCAGACACCGATTAGCCAGCATCATCATCATCATCTTAGCGATAATCGACGGCATCATTCTCATCACAATAACCACCTTCACTGTGAGAACATTATAAGTCAGCCCTCTATCATTAAAATCTGCCCCCTTCCATTGTCTCCTGTGACATCAGTTCAAGGACGCCTCAATCGTCACCCGGTGAGAACCATCTAGCAGTCACCGTGCACCCGGTGAGAACCATCCAGCAGTCATCGTGCACCCAGTGAGAGCCACCCAGCAGTCATCGTGCACTGGTGAGAGCCATCCAGCAGTCATCGTGCACCCGGTAAGAGCCATCCAGCAGTCATCGTGCACCCGGTGAGAACCACCCAGCAGTCATCATGCACCCAGTCAGAACCATCCAGCAGTCATCCCAGTGAGAACCACCGCAGTCATCGTGCACCCGATTAGAACCGTGCTATTTGCGGAATCTTTATGTCGGCAGCAGAAATCACAGACTTCTCGTATCTAAGGACATATTGTAACCTAACATCATGGCCACCACTCGCCATATCACCTGATGATCGCCGTTAAGATACATACTTCTGTAGGGGATCTTCTCAACGATCATAGTTTGTGTTTCCTTTTCATTTCGGTCCTTTTTTCGTATCTCTTCGCCTCACACACACACACACACACACACACACACACACACACACACACTCCCAACATTTTTACTAGTTCATTCGACTACTAAAACCGTTTACAATAGAGAGCTGCCTGTGTATTAATATGGCTTGCAACAACATCTGTTACATTAAGATCAGATCGCTCAACCTGATATCTCTTTCTCATTTCGCTATATCACATTTATTATCACCAACTTGCTTATTTATAACATAGAATGGATGATATTAGTGGGGTTTTTTTTCCTTCTCCGTCTGCACGCCATGAATGGTGCATTCTGTTGATGTGCCACTGACGGGTTTTTAAAGCACCACATTTTTGGTGCGATTCTCATGGCACCGCTGTTTCTCTTGGCATGAACAACGTTTACCTCTGGCACCGGCGAATCACGTCTTGACCAGCGTCCTTCTTGATGTTAGCGTCTGTTGAGCACATCACTATCTCTGCTGATGGTGTCCCTTCTATTGATGGTCTTTTCTCTTCCACTCCGTTGTTTGTAATTTGCTCGTCCGAGTATTGTTTTGCTTGTAATCAGTCCTTTTTTTTGGTGCCCAATCGGTCAATAATTTCGCTTCGATACAGTTCAGTAAGAGATTTCTAGTATCAGCCGGCCACTGGCTTATGATGTGGTGTATCGGTGACACTGACACGGAGCTGATCTCTCATTGTAGACCACACATCTGTGTAGCAATGAAAGATGTCCAATCTTAAATTATCTGTGATTGGCTAAACTTGGTTTATAAAATGTTGTAATAATATTAATAATAATAATATCATCATTATTATTATTATTATTATTATTATTGTTGTTTTATTTATTATTATTATTATTATTGCTGAAGTCTTTAGAACTAATAACACGTGACAGAGGTCTCAGCTGATGATGAAAGTTTTCAAATTAAAGCTTTCCTGTTCATTTAAACACTTTGTGACACATTTATTAACACATAGTTACTTTTTTTTTTTAAATAAAAATTAATTAACACAAATATTACACGATATCGTATTCGGATGATTGTGAGTGACGATGCACGTGTTATCGCTCGGATATCACAATTCTGCGGTCGTGTTTTCAAGACTCTAGCCTACGGGCAGTTATTACAATTGTTTTGATCCGAGTCCCACTGTGTGTCGGAAAGATAATGTTGTATTGTAAAGAGTATTGTCAGAAAGAGTTTTGCTTCTATTATATAAACCATTACCATTAAAACAATGTTATATCTGTAAGGGTGTTACCTTAGATGATGTTTAACTACTGCGTATAATTGTAGAATAATAAAAACAGCAACAATAATATATTATAATAATAATAATGAAGAGGTGGAGTAATTTCCTGTGTACATTTAATTACCTCTATCCAGATTTTACTTTCGTTTATTATTGAAACGAAACGATTATTTACTAATTAGCAAAACATCTATCGTCAAATCATTCCGGATATCTAATTTTCATGGCTCTATCCGTATCATAATTTATGTCATTTTTCAACTAGTGCTGTTCACATAATTTCATTCTCCCGTTGGGAGTCTGTTTCTAAACAGAATACCTGCCACTTTTTGTTTCATAATCTCTTAATTGTGTGTAGCTGTCTGTGTATTAATTGTTAGCGGGCAGGCTTGGCAATAATTGGCCTATCGCTTCATTGTGATTATCAACGGTTAATTAATGCAGCAAAACTTTCCGTCCAGGGATGCGAATTCCGGATGTTGTCTTATCTGAACACTGGCCTACAGCATCAGCGGCGCTGCCAACTGAACCAGGAAACGTGACTCCGTTCCGGAATCAGCCGTGGAATCGTTCTCTGATCCGGGGTTCATTTGTTCACGGCCGTTGTTGTGTTAAATCGGTATCTTCACCTCAATTCTGGCCACATTATAATTCTCTAAATTACGCAATCATCACGAGTTAAGTGCAGACAGAGCTAGCCGATGGAATACCGTGATGCTGACCTACATTGAGTATGTACTCTCCAAGGACGTACCAAAGTCGCGACCTAGTTTGGGCCATAATTTCCAAATGTACCGACGACTAATTGTAGAAAGACAAAAACAAAACGTTAATCGATTCTTAATTTATAACCACAGATATTCCACCTAAAAACTAAAGGCATCAACTTTTTTATCTACTCCGTAATGGCAGATGATATAAGATGTTTTAAGTGTCTTCTCCATTGTGTTTGGAGATTTGACAGCGCATTACATAATTGTAAAAACCTTGGCATAGATAAAGAAGACATGCCAAAGAGCGAGAGAGAGAGAGAGAGAGAGAGATTATGGACAATGGTAATATATTCTTGTTGGTTATGTACTACAATATCAGTTTGATTGTTCGTTCTAAGAGTAGATAACCAAGGACAAACATGTTTAGATAGCTGTTATCTTTTAGCATTGTTCGTGTAGATCTGCCGTGTTTGTATACAGCGGGTGGGCGAGAATTAAGTTTTGGACAGAAACATATGTTGGCTTTGTTGTGTGTTTGGATGGCTCGTCTCTCTCTCTCTCTCTCTCTCTCTATCGAGCGATTTGAAAACAGTTTTTCTTTGTACGAGAATGGTATAGTTGTTATAGTGGAAGGTGGTGCTGGTGGTCGTTTTCATCTGAGACTTGTGTATGACCATTTTAGACTTCTCACATCAGCTCCAGTGCGATGGTACCACAAACGGTATTTGCTTTTTGAACGTTAAACTTTGTCGTTGTTGTTGTTGTTGTTGTTGTTGTTTCGCTAGGTGGGCTAATTGGATCTGGCTGTTGTCCACTATTGTAATTAAAAATGAAGTACTTACGTCTCATACTTCAAATCGATGTCTCGGAGTTTTGTGGAGAAAATAAAGCACTTCTTCATCACCTGTTCGCCATAGGTCCCATGGGGCGCCTCCATGCCAGAATATGATGTAATAGTGTGTACGCGGCGCGTGCGTGTGTGTGTGCGTGCGCCCGTACGTGCATAAGGAACGCCAACGAGAGACAACTGACCTGTACGGCGGTAGATCTAACAAATTAGCCGCATCATATTATCATTGTGGCCGATAATAATATTAATATTAAGAGATCTGCGTCCAGTTGGCATACAATATAGGGTGCCTCCATGGGCTAACTGGCAGCTGGTTAACCTACTTTGTGCACAAAAGTGACCGTAAAACGTGAACAATCCAAACATCCGCCGATGTTCAGCACATCTCAGTGCTGAGTTTTGAACAACAGCTGTGTTTGTTGTTAGCTTGTAGCTTATCTGAATTGTTTACTTAATTGGCTTCAGTTGTCTTGAAAGTTGCCTGGGGACCAGTTTCTTCCCAGATCCTTATTTACCCTCATTATATACTCATAATAGTCATATGGAGCTGACTGGATTGAGTAACCTGGAGGCTGAAACACGTCGTCCTACCTTTAATTGCAAAAACTGGACTAGAGTCCATAATCTACATTTAAAGGGACAGATAACTAATTTATTTTATTGACTTAAGATAATAGATAAAATAATAATTCTAGCCGTTCCAAGCTTTTTGTTTATTAAATTTTCAGCCAAACAATTATAATAAGTATTTGTTTTCTTCTCCTTGTCTGTCCATATTTACTTACACAAAAAGAGGGGTTTTTTCCCCCAAATTCTGGATATTTCCCTTATTTCTAATAACAAAACAATTAGGATTAATTTGCGATTATTTCCATACCGGGTACTCTATATATCATGGACAGTAAAAACCTTTATATATATATATATATATGTATATATATATATATATCATTGATGACGTGCAGAAAGGGACTGAAATAAAAAATATACCTAGACGACGACTGAAAACATAAATAGAAAAACATCAAAACAGAGACGTCCAATAAATGACGTCATCTTTAACAAAACTGAGTGATCATGAATATGCAAATTATTTTGAAATCTGGACACTTATCAACATGAAACCATTGATCAGTGATACTAATTACCTTACTCACGCGAATAGGGGTTTCTGCTTGAATAACGGCGTTATTGAACAAGGGCCAGGGGTATAGCTCGCTTTTAAACCATAAGCGCCGGGGCCCTAATTCCGTGGATACTGTATGTGTATTTTGTAAGTTTTATTTCTTGTAACAGTAAATTGAAATATCCTTAAACATTAAATATCCTTTTTATATTGATCATTACTAATAAAAAATATTATTATTATTATAATTATCGGCAATATTGTTTTTATATTTGCTATTTTTATTGTTATTAGTATTGTTATTGTTCATTTACGGACACATTACACAGATAAGACAAGTCGTCAACCCATATCTTAATTCAGTCTATTTAGCCAAATTCAGGGCATTTCTTCATCCCACACTTTATTGTAAGTACACCATTAAAATAAGTTGACATAAAATCTATACACGTCACTTTATTATGTTAATTACCTGATGTGGATACATTTTTAGTTGTTGAGAAAGTGCTCAAAATTATATTACTGCGTTATGTAGCCAACCTCATTTTACTATGTGTGTGTGTGTGTGTGTGTGTGTGTTATACTATCACTCAAAAATTATTATAAATAACTGTCATCAAACAACTGAGAATTATATTATTTCTCTTTAATCCAATAATTGTTTCAAACATTATCGACCCACATTATAATACTTTTTCATTAAAATGAGTAATGAAAGCTGGTTGTCTGATGGTTAACATGGAGCAACAATTTTTTAATGTATTTGATTCTTTACCTTTCAAATAAATTGTTATGTGAAATTAAAACAAAACAAAATGGAAAGATACTAATCTAGAAGGGTGCAGGGAATCAGATAAATTAATTTTGTTTGAAATGTGGCCATATTCTGTTAATTGGTCAAATAAACAATTTATTGTAAGCCTGATAAACCCGAAACAAGTAATACATGCTACAGGATAGAGGAAGACCCTGGATACGGATAGCCACGGATCAGATAGGATCCAGGTTTTTTTTCTTCTTTTCTTTATTGATTTCTTGTGTGAATAACACTTGTTGTGTATTTGATGACGTCTTCAAACCTTTATTGATGGCCGGATTTGATCTGAATCTTGGGTCTGAATGATAACAATTACTAGTTGAACTTCTAACACATTAACATGTTATTAATATACGTAAAACTTGGGGGTGGGGAACATCTCGTTCTTTCTCTCTCTCTCTCTCTCTCTCTGTCTGTGTGGGGGGGAGAGAGAGAGAGAGAGAGAGAGAGAGAGAGCTGTGACAATTCATTTGGAACCATGTTTATACAAATATCAAAAACTGTATCAAATATATTATTGAGATTCCTTATATAGATTGACGGGGGAGAACACTCCTTGAGCTGTATGAGTTGTATATCGTTAGCCACCATAAAGGATTGGACCATCCTGTAGAAAGTCGTGACCTTTGTTAAAAAAAGAGAGAAGGAAAAACTGAATCATAACATTCTCGGCTGCTCGATGTAATATGATTTGCTGAGTTGTGGTTCTTGGAAATGCTTATCTGAGCAGATTGCTGTAGTTGTGATAGAGACGTGTGACCATCTCTAGACAAGTTCCTGGATGTCGGGCTGACATCCGATTGGAGCTTATCAGTCTGCGTCTACACCGATAACGCAGCTCGGCAACCGGAGATCGTTGGCCAACAGCTCTGATCCGGAAAGTCCACAGAAATCATCAACGATCACCGAAAAGCTTATCACGTGATTAAAAGCCTTGATTGATTCGATCTGGTCTGGATCAGCCAGTAGTAGTTGTTGTTGTTGTCGTCCTTCAGGAACTTCCTTTTTTCACTCACTGAAATTACATAAATGACTTAATCGTTTAATGTGACGTTTTCTGGATAGGATTTTCTTTGGTTATTGATTCACAGCAGAAATTATGATTTTTTTTTTGAATAACTTGCTAATTATTAGCTCCTGTTATATAATCCAATCAGTAACATTTATGTTCTGATCAAATTATCCCCACTCCTCCCCCCTCCCATTCTTTGGTCCTAATCATTTATATGAATGGCCCGGATTATTCGGATATTTTCATTTTTGTCGAATTCTCTAGAATTATTGGTCTAAAGTATTATAAAATGTTGTTGTTGTTATTCAAATTTATATGGTATTTATAGATTAATGAGGAGATGGTCTAAGCACTTTGACATCATAATACTGTTTACTTGTGATTTTTTAAATCAGAATCTAATTCAGCGAGGTGGCAGCACCTGGTTAATACCCTCAAACATTAGTGAGGGAGAAAATATCTTCCAGTGTCACGAGCTTCATCATCCGTTAAACACTATTTTATCATCAATCCTGCTCACAGTCAGCTGAGAGATGAAGAAACATATTTGTTTTCGCGTGTACATCATCAGCTAACTTTAACAATGGTAGTCGAGCTCAGAATCTCATAATCAACTTGCCAACTCTTCCAGTTGAGCCATGTCTTAATAAAATTACTATTATTATTTTAATTATAATTATTATTTGTAGTAGTAATAGTAGTAGCTGTTGTTGTAGAGGTAGTAGTTGTAGTAAATTATAGCTTGGAGTAGCGGTTGGCCTAAATATCAACGTTTCATCTGTTCATGATACTATCTCGTGACTTTGTAAATAGTGAATACCTGTATCCATTGTTTTTGGGGTTTTTTTTGATGCCAGGATAACCAATATTGGTGCCATTCTGATATAAGGATATGCCAGGTGATATCTGGGGTCATTCGGTGCCCAAAACAAATGTTGCCGTGTAGATAGTAGATTGGTATGTTTACAATCAGCGCTGATAGAAGATGTTGATAGAGGCATAAACTTTCAGTTTCAAAAAGAATAATTATTTCCAACCATTTGTTCACATCTGGCCAGAGAAGAAATGTTTAGCTTACCCTGATATATGGTATGAATGAAAGTTGGTTGGTATGTGTGTGTGCGTGCGTGTGTGTGTGTGTGTGTAGAGAGAGAGAGAGAGAGAGAGAGAGAGACTTGATGCCTCTAGCCGTTGAAAACCTTTTTTTCCACTCCTTTAAGTTGTTACCTTTATACAGACGTTGATCTCCGTATGCGATAACGTTAAGTATTGGCGAGAAAGCTTCTCCACCAGAGGTCACTAGTGTCTATGTCAGCCAGTTCACCTTCAAGGGTTTAGGTGACACGATTGATGGTTGTGATGTGTGCATTGGCCACTGAGTGTGTTTGTCACCGTGGTTCAGGCGTTCCTCTGGGTTTAGATAATGATGATACTATTGGTAAGCATCATCATCACGATCTATGCGATGACATCAATGCTCATCCTATCATCGTCGCCATTCACTTGTTTGGTTTCCGTGTCCTACGATCCGGTTCTTTAGCTCCTCATCCAAATATCTCAATTACTGTTTTAGTCTTGTTTGACCTCATTTCTTGTTACTCAAGAACCACTCGGAAATAAAGTCGGAAAATTACAATAACCACTCACTGCCCACCATTTAAGGTTCGCTTTTCCATCATTCCATGTTCTGATGGCTGTATGGTTACAGCACTATGCTAGAAACCTCCAGGTTGTTTGTTCGAGTCCAGCTTATGCTTGTGTTTTATAATATTCGTTTCCCTTGACGGATGTCGTCCCATCGACCATACATCCCTCAGGTACGACCAGTACTGAGCCCAAACAACTCAACTCAAACTGCGACTCCCAATAACTTTTATCACAAATCTGGATCTGTATCTACTGTGAAAAATCATACAACGATCACCCGATCCTGAAGTCAATAAATGTGTGGTTCATCGTGATCAGATGTTCTTCTGATGTCGATTGAGTTTCGTGATGATACCCTTAATCACAAACAGCATCTACACATTTTTAATCAGTTATCTAAATTAAGTGAATATAAATAATAATTAAAACATTGTGCTATATATGTGTGACCGTTGAACATCTGAGATAAATATGTATGTGTGGCTGTTATATTGTTTTACTCAATTTAAAAATGAAGCTGTATTTGTTTCTTTAAAATAATTCAGATCGTGCTCTTCACGAAATGTAAAAAGGATCGCTTGCTAAAAATCTCGCTAAGTATATGATGGGTTCATTTATATTCAGTTTAAAATACCAAACTCCGCTTACACGGAAAAATCTAAGCGAAGTTTTTCTTCCAACGAGGAGACCGTTATTAGAATGATAACTATACACTTTTGGGATGTGTTTTCATTCCTCTTGAAGTTTTATGATGTAGATTTAACAAAATGTTTCCTTTTGGTAGTATATCTAATTAGATGTAGACGTGATGACTTACAGGATCATTATGATAGACTTGTATGGAAATGTGATGACTTTCATTTTAATTATAAAAGAATTGAAGTTACTAACAGTAATGATAATGATAATGAATTTGTTCCCAATACACACAGACATACATGCACACACACACGCACAAACACACACACACACACACACACACACACACATATATATATATATATATATATATATATATATAACATATCCACACAGGCACGTGTGCATGAACATAAACACATACAACGTTAAGTAAATACATTTGAAGTGGACCAAACTGATGATTTAAAGAATATGTTTGCAAAAGACATTTTTATTTCATATTCACAACCATACGACTGCACATACAATGTAGATATATATTCATTGTATAATTACATTATATAAATGTTTCTGCTACTTCTTCCTCACATATTGTCATTCAGATATATATTAACTGGGCAAAATACAAATGTTTTATACCCAGCCATTAATAGTCTCACGTTGTCATGAAATCACTCTAAAATTGCACAAAACCCCCAATTGCAGAGCCTGAGTGAATATCATACCATACCAAATCAGAACACAAACAGAGCTGTTTATCAAGGACGTTTATATCCCAAATTTGTCAACTAAACTTAAAGTCCAGAGGTCAACTGAGTAAAAGGCTTCAGTAACGTATAATGTTAGTGATGGCTATTGGTAAACAGCTAGATGTTACTTATGAATGAACACAAGCGAGAGAGATGATGATGATGATGAGATGATGATGGTGATGGGTGACATTGTCCTATCAGTGTGACCCAGCCTCTTCATCGTCTTATCACTGGCTCACTTGCTACCTGAGTAGTAATAATCAACATCTGATTAACATCTTCTCCAAATAGTTGCTGACATCTCACGAGAGATGTTTGTGTAGATAATATTCTGGTGGCTTTTAAAATTTCTGTAGTAGGCTCGACGGGGGGAGGTGTCGTGAATTTCATCATTATTAAAAAAAGTTTAATATATTAATAAAAACTGAGGTCAAAATGGGTTGGTTATTTTGAATGAATGAAGTATTGTAGAATTGCTTATGAAAGTGATTTGGTGCTAATGTGCGAGTGAGTGAGTGAGTGAGTGAGTGAGTGAGTGAGTGAGTGAGTGAGTGGACCATATAGTTAGTCAGTCAGTATTTGTTTAGTTTTAGGCTAAAACTAAGCAACCTAACATTGCTAACACTTTTAGCAGTATTAGATCATATGCTAAGAGTATGTTAGAGTATGTTAGAGTATGTTAAGAGTATGTTTGGTCTGTTACAAAGTGTACGACAAAATGGAGTATTGGAACACCATCTGTAACCTAATTATTTGAATTATTCTCTAAATACATGTAATTATGGATATATCTTATTAAAGACTATTCAACACACACACACACTGTTTGTGCGTGCGCGCGTGTGTGTGAATGTATGTATGTGTGTGTACGTGTGTGTGTGTGTGTGTACACCTGTCCCACACAAAAATGCTCAAAGCTACCTGATAATAACAATGTTAATGATCCAGTTTAGACTTTAGGATGTTATGTGTATTATCTATTATTTCATCTTATTGTTTTGTGTGTTGTATATAATAATAATAATAATAATAAAGACCTATATTTTTGTCATTATTAACCATTTAATGACTGTAACGAGTGGACAACTTTATGTAGTCAACACCAGACAACTCTTGGTATAAGAGGTGTTCGTTTTTATATAGATGACCTTGAAAACCTGTCGGACACTGGTATAGTACAGTTGATTGTGCACTTCGCTGCAGACCTCTAAACCCCCTGCATTGCATTCCTGTATTACCTTTGATTATGGGATGTTTCATTAACCAGTAAAACGCTTCAGCCTCAGATAGTCTCACTTCCATACCCAGTACTATTCCTTCACCTGTAGATCCCAGTTAGAACCTGCACCTAACCTCAATAAAACAAACATTGAGATGCCTTAACACTGGCCTGAAAAACCTGTTTTAAAAATCGTGCTACAGGTATTCTTTTGTACGAAAACAATTTGAAACCTGTTGAAACTGAACCCAGCTGTTGATATAACGACACATCAGCTGATGTGGCTCCACTGTTATGACGCGTAGAGGGGAGGGGGTGGGTTAAGTACTAAATAATGATATTTCATTGTTAACAGCTGACTTATCGTCATCATAATATGGGTTAATTGATCAACATTATGATAAGTAAGTATAATTAGCAGAGAAATGACTATTTTTATAACATTGAAGTATTAACTTAGACCTGTCATTCTGTGTTTAGGAGTTTTGTTACAGTAAAGACTCCGTATATTGTAGATTTGTTATAGCGGTCGTTCTAACAACGTGTTTACGCCATAGAGTTATTCCTCGTTATAACGTTGTTCTGTGTCCATTAAATAAGACAGATAATACTAGTCAATGTGTCTAATAGGTAAGATGAGGAGATTCACCATATGTGGGATTCACCTGCTTCCATCAATTTAAAATGTGCGGAGTATATTCACTCAGCAGAACACACATACATACACAGAGAGAGAGAGAGAGAGAGTATCACGCACGGTGCTCAGATAGCACACTGGTTAGGTCATTGCACTGCAAATCCACAGATTGTAGGTTCAAATCTGACCCACACCTGTGATTATGAGATGTTTGTCAAGGAGTGCCTCTCGACCATGTGTCCCAGGTATGACCAGTACCAAGACTAACCGAATCACTCACTGCCTCACACACACACACACACACACACACACACTGTGTGTCTGGTGTCTGTGTGTGTGCGCGCGCGCGAGAGAGAGAGAGCGAGAGAGAGAGAGAGATGACTATTTGAATGAGACTCATCCTTGTTATTACCGTTAATAATATCTACAATATCCAGAATCCTGTTCGTTGATCTTGTATCATCTTTGACATAACATCATAACTGGATCAGTTAAACGGTGGACTTTTTACTTTCATCCATAATAATTATTTCATGGAATAACCGCACATCAGTGAAGTATATTTTTATCTAGTTATTATCATAATGTGTACTTAGACCAAATTGTAATTTCCCTTACACAATAGAAAAGTACTGTTAGAGCATCTGATGACATGAGAGTGGTAATTTATCAAATTGTTTTGCGATTTTTTATGAACACCTGATTAATAGAAGTGAACCCTGTTAATATTTTATTACCTACCGCTACATAGATTGACAGCACGAGTAGCGGGGTTAATGCATGTATTAATGAGACTCACTGATTATACTTTGTCCTGGAAATTGGAAATTATGCCCTGGAAAAGTCCTGGAAATATACTGGAAAATAATATGGAAAATCTTTTCTTTTGATAATTACTGCCATGGTTACCCAATGATTCTTATTTAGCGGGTCATCAAGTTTCATAACATACCTTTGATAACTGGCTTGGATTTTGTTTTTAAAACGAGTAGGATTTAGATCCAAAATGTTCGTGATAATTATATATTTGTTAAAATATGTACACATTTGTTTGTCAGAAGATGGTTAAATAATTATTTATCAGTTTGATAATTGATTATAGAAAATGATACCATCTTATCAGATAAAACATTGACTCTCCATGATAAGTGACATTATATATCGAGCTTAATCTTTAGAGTGTTTACAGACATGATATTGCAGCATTTCTATGTGATGTTTAAGCAGGAAGTTGATTTAATGAATGATTTGTGATGGGGATGTTACCAGGGTGAATAGCACTGGTGAACATTTTGAAAGGTTACATTGTTTACTGTCACTGATATACAAGAAGCTTTCTCGGACGCTATTTACTGTCACTGATGTAGAATAGATTGTATCTTGTATACTGTTTAATGTCACTGATGTACAATAGAGACTATCTTGTACACTGTTTACTGTCAATGATATACTAAAGTTGTCTTGGGGCTTCTGTTTTTCTTTTAATGGTTATTGTTTATTTTTTTCTCCTGACTGACATTGCTGAGCCAGATTGTGATGAAATAATCAAAATGAAATTGATGATTGATGTTTTACGGACACTTTTGGGCACATGGTAGGATAAATGGACCGAGCGACCTCCAAACGTAATAAAGCGAAGTCAAAGATGAAACAGCCTCCAGATATGCCCACGCCGAGATTCGAACTCAGGTGGTTGTGATCTGTGGTCCAACGCGCTACCAACTAGACAACGGAGGCGCCCCTAATCAAAACGAAATAAATGCACACAGTAATTTTCTGTGTACTTAGATATTAATACAATATTTGGTGGTATACAAACCAGTCAAACCAGGCCTTAGAAGTTTCAGCAGATCCTCGGATTTCGGTGTTTTTTCCGACGAAAATTATCTCAAAGAAAGCTGGCTACAAATGAGCGCGCATCCCCATTTACACCCCCCCCCCCACACACACACACAATTGATTCGCGATTGTTTTGAGAATTGTTTGGCATTATACATTCTCAGGCCTATCAAACGTTTAGTCATAGATCGATATCACATGGGTTCAAACCCCGGATAGGCTTTTGAGAGAAGGGTGTTCCATCTCTAATTTCCACTCTTTACTTTTGAAGGTCGATCAGCCCATTTAACCTGTCATATACAGAACAGTTAAACATCCGTAAAACAACAACATTTGAACAATATGTAGGTGTTCACGCAGAGAGTGGTGACATTACATACATAACCGAGTCAAAATATAACAAAACACACACCTAAATGCACACACATTTGATGACGTCACTACACAACGCTGTTCGACGGAACTAGCCGAGTGAAAACGAACAGTACCGAATATTAATAAAATGACCTTATATGGCACCCTACTGCAGCCCGGAATATGAATGTCTGCGTACGCGCGATATCAATATTGACGCAATGTAATGCCGTTAGTGTATCAAAAATATGAGTTTTGATCAAGTTAAAATATAAATGACTAGAATTAATATTATCTTTAGTTTCAATAAAGATTTCTATATTTCGGCCAAAGTATCGTTTTAATTGTGGCATACTTACAGTCAGCCTACCGAAAGTCGAGTCTAAAATAATACCCAACACTACAGTACAATATAGTATAAATAGTACTGTACTACAGTGTACTTTAAACGTCTCTTGATGACGTCATTAATCCAACATTTTGAGTTAATTTCTTGTCTGCAAAAGAAACATAAAACTTTCCAAATGCCGGAGATATAACGATAAAAAACTGTATACTATTTCCTTCTTGAGCATACAGTGTATGTTGTTGTTGTTATTGTTTAATTTTTATTTTGGCTCTCTTTTTTTCTCTCTCTCTCTCTCTGTGAGAGTGTGTGTGTGTGTGTTTATGCTTATACAAGATATAACAGATACGATTGATGTATAACCAAGATCGTTTTAATTAACTGGAACACAGATATACTTTATGACACAATGTTCGGTTGTTGTTGTTGTTTTTTGAGTGTATGTAATAAAATATGAATTTATGGATATTTCCAATAGTGTCATTGTAATGATGTTCGAAAAAGTGTTTCACTCACCGCATAAACAAGCTTGTAGTGTTTACCTACAGTAATTAGCAAAATAATATTTTCCCGTTTTAAATTATAAACGAATGTAAATTACATGAATATGTATGAGAATCTCTCTTTTTCTCTCTCTTTCTTATATATATAATTGATGGCACAATGTACTATAAAGTTTTGTTTACCCGATGTGTCATCCTTCATCCCATGTTCATAAAATGCAAACCATCAGCCATACATTTTAGTTATGCACTCACCCCATCGTCCACTCACTTACTCATTCACGTAACAATGTTTACGTAGATTAATTAACTTCTAGGTATTTATATATTAATTATTCATAATTCAATATTTCAGGAGAAATTGAGAGGTCACAACAATAATCACCCACAAGGTGTCACAAGGGTCAGTTGTGATCAGGATGTGAGTACGGACAAGTGTTCACCTGATCGCGACTCACGTGACCTACCCCACCAAATAACCAGCCTTCTTCAGGAGCTGAAATCTGAACCTTCCAAGGAGAATTGCGAATGTCTTGCCCAACTGATGCAGTATCTTTATGGTTTAGTGGTAAGTGCATCCATTCTCTGTATAACTATAATCTTTGTAAAATGATACATTACAGTCTTCGACGGTCCCTGGATTGGCTTCCAGTCATATACAGATCGCAGACGAAGATTCTGACGTATCCGTACATGGTACTTCATGGGACTAACCCTCAGTACTGGGATGAACTTGTTATGTATCAGCCAACAAGCTTTCTAAAGTCTGAGTCTGAATCACTCTTGAAGTGTACAAAAAACACCTGGCGTAACATACGGTGATGGGTGTTTCGGAAAGGCTTCGACAACCTTCTGAAACCCTCTGTCACTGACCATCAGCCAACAGCTCCCTGAAGTCTGAATCACTCTTGAAGTGTACAAAAAACACCTGACGTAACATACGGTGATGGGTGTTTCGGAAAGGCTTCGACAACCTTCTGAAACCCTCTGTCACTGACCATCAGCCAACAAGCTCCCTGAAGTCTGAATCACTCTTGAAGTGTACAAAAAATACATGGCGTAACATACGGTGATGGGTGTTTCAGAAAGGCTTCGACAACCTTCTGAAACCCTCTGTCACTGACCATCGGGAAACGTAAAACACTTGATACCTTCGAAAAGAATGTAAAAACTAACCTTTTATTTTACCTGATCTCATCTTAATATAAATATTTATCTGCGTATGTTTTTTAAATGCATTTATTCTAAGATGTAAATCTGTTACACCATCTTTATTATCTATCTTGTCAAAAGACTTAAGTGTAATATTCTTACAGATTATATAGGACGCTATACAAATTATATATATATATATATATATATATATATATATATATATATATTATTATTATTATTATTATGTTTTCTGCACGTAGAATGGTTATAGTTTTGGGTGAAGTCGAGTTTAATTAATGCAGCCCTCATTCGGCAAGTTTTAACTTTCCGTGTCTGGCGTTGTTGTTGTTGTTGTTCTGTTGTTGCGATTGTTGCTATGCGTTCTTCAAAAAGTTCCATCCTCCGGGCATGGAGTTGGCTAGTTTTATCTCCGTACCAGTTGGCACGTCTCTTTCTATTATCACGGTCTCGCCGTGGCGACGGTTTCAATAAAATCGTGCGGCCACTTGATCGGTTATCAATAAGAAATCAAACGTCACCTGTACGGGATGCCATATCAGCGCGGCGTAGTAATTCTTGATTGGCTTGATGTTCCTAAAATTATACTCTCAGATAAACAGACTAACATCGCTCCGGGTTATGGGCCCCTTTGATAATGAGAGAGAGAGGAGAGTTTTGTCGGAGATGAATACAGTTGCCGATCTCGGGTGGTGATTAATATCAATATTTGGCGAAAGTCTGACGGCTGATATAGAACTGGAAATGGTGGCAGCGGCTGTAAGCGACATTCACATTAACTGATCGTAGATAAGTAAAAGATAAAGCGAAGAACGCAAAAGACAAAGAGGTGAACTCAATATATGGCCACGAGTTGCTTACACCAGCCAACACGGTTTGATGCTCTGATATATATATATGGCGATGTTCACAGTTCGGCTCAGACCTCCGAACTGTCTTAGCCTTCTTAAAGACTTGCTGCCGACTCTCTCTCTCTCTCTCTCTCTCTCTCTCTCTGTGTATGTGCGTGCGTGTGTGCGTGCATGTGTGTCATAAACTTCTCATCATTCCCAGGGTTCATATTTAACCATCTTGCAGAATGATGGGTTCCATACCAAACGACCACAAATTTGTGGCAGTTGTTTTCGATGTTTTTTTTAAACCAATTTCTTTCCTCTCTGTTTTTTTTTCTTTCTTTTTTCTTTAGACCTTTATATAAATTATCTCTATGTTATTTTGGTCATTTCCTCTTCACATTTTGTTTGTGTCAACCAGTAGCAACATAATCATCCATAATTTGTTATGTTTTTGTGGGTTATTAAGACATTTTGTAGGTTGAAGCCTTTGTTGACATTCGTCTTTTGGGATAATTCTCAGACTTTGTGGATGTGTTCATCCCGTAGAAAATTCTTAATTATTTTAATAGTAGGTGGATCATTTTGCGTCTTTTTACGATGACGTGAGTCTATCGTTCGGTACCGATTGCTAGTATGTTATGTGATGTTGTTAGCAGTCAGACAGTAATTATTTATTGGCTTCTGTCCACGTCTTTACAGTGCATCACCAGCAATCAGCTGACAGAGGTCGAGAGACTCAGAGCTCAGCTGACTGAAGCCAATAACAAGGTATCCACTCTGTATGCGGAGAACAAGCGGCTCTCACACGGCTACCATCATGACAAACAGTTGGAGATCCTTAGAGAGCAACAGGTCAGGGGGTCAAATGTCAGGGGTGGCGTGTGTGCGTGTGCGTTATTATTATTGCGGAGTGAGCGTTCAGTCATCCCTGTATATCTTAAGACAGCTTTAACGTTCAGTACTTAACGTAAAGGTTAACCTTAACCAAATCAGGTTGATGCCGTGCCCCTATTATAGTATATAGTCACATCATGGTAAAACGTTATCTTGAGAAATTCGTATTAATAAAGATGTTTCCAATGTATCTTCCACGCCTTTGTCATATTTAACATTAGTTCACATTGAAACAGGGTATTGTTCATCACCTGCCGGATGTCTGGAGAGGTTACATTCAGTCATCTTGATAGTCATTTATACAAAAGTATTGTCCCACATCCCTAGTTAGCCAGTACCTTTAGCTAGTCGTTGATATGGCTACTTTAATGTTGATCGGGTTTTTTGGGTGTGTTTTTTTCCCTTCAAACCGTAAACTTTGAACAACAAAGCCTTTGTATTGAACTTGCCCAAATGGAATGGCCACTAGTCTAATCCTGATCTAATGGGACTCCAAGGTCAAATAACAAGTGACCTACCTTAACTGTCTCGGATGCCAAAATTCGGACGACTCGTTTATATTTTGCGATAATTATCCCCCTTTACAACAGACTCTTGACGAGTCAGAATGTTTGTATGATAACTTCTAATCAACATAATTGATATTCAATCTCTGACCAGATTTGTCTCCAGGTAAAATAACGGTAGAGTAGGTCTTCTGAAACCATTGTTTGGGGTTTGTTATCTGAAATATCTTCTGAATGATCAGATACAAAATTAACACAACATTTTTATCGATTATGCCGTGACTGTGATACAGACTTGGAGAAGGTGGTGATGTTGTGATTTCTGTTTTTAGGAATCGTTACGTCAGGAACGAACGCAACTGGACAGACTCCGGGAGTTTGACCGGAAGGAGCGAGACGAGGAACGGGCTAAAATACGGAAAGAGAAGGAAGATGTTGAAAAAGAGAAGGTGTGTGTGTGTGTGCGCGCGCGCGCGTGTGTGTGTCTCATTGTACTCATCTATCCCTTCCTCCACCCGCTATCTGTATCTGTCTACTTGCTGGTGTCAGTCTGTCACCTAAATTTATGCTTTTAAGAATTTTCTTCACGTGTCTAATAGACGCACCATAGCAACCATTCAGTTAAGACGACCCTCCTCCTGTATATACAACCATATTGAAATCGTCATCATCATGTTTGGTGTAAATAGATTGGTATTCATTGGAAAACCTATCTAAAATTGTATTTATCCTGCCTGTCACGCAACGAAATTTGGCACCAAACCTTAGAAATAAATATAAAAAATGTAATTGTTTTTCTTTTCTTGTATCTGTATTTACACCGGCAGGGTGTTATTCACTTCCGCTGCTTACGTGTTAATTAGGATTACCAGCGAGTTTTGTTTTAAAATCACGTACGCAAAAACCATAAGAATGGAAAAACAAAACCTCAAAATATCTATGATGCTGCGAGGAAAATGGCACCGATGGTCTACCGGTTTGGCACTTTGTGCCAAGGGTCACGGGTTCGATCCCTTCAAGAGGTAGAAACTTTTCCATGGATTAATTTCTCGGCTTACTACATCGTGGGTGGCTGACCACGTTAAATGGCGCTGCCGTCTCCACTGACTTGGACCCCCTGAGGACGTAAATCACTGGCAGTGACCACCGGCGGGGTATTTAAGCTCCCACCATTCCGTACTACTCCCCTTTGAGTGGTGGGGAGGAGGAACTATTAACAACCATTCAAAAAAGCATCACACTGGAAATAAGTGCTCACGCTTTCGGGTGCCATCCCTGTTTCATGATCATAGATCATGAAACGAAAGAAAATCACTCAAAATGTTTTCCAGTAAAGCGCTATTGAAAATAATATTATGTACAAGATAGTCTTCGGTCATTGTCGGCCTTCTCCTTCGTGGAGGATAATCGATAAGGTCGCTCGTTGCTTATCGAAATCTAAGCCTTAATTAATAGGAAAATCCCATTAAATTTGTTGATTTGATAACGATTTCAGTAAGTGAAAACGTGAAGATATCGTATACAGTATCGTATACAGTATCGTATACAGTATGGGTCATTAATTTTACTACTTTGACTCTCTCTACTCCTTTGACACTCGTTACTCCTTTGACTCTCTCCATTCCTTTGGCTCTCTCTATTCCTTTGACTCTCTACTCATTTGACTCTCTCCACTCCCCCCCCTCTTTCTCTCTCTCTCTCTCTCTCTCTCTCTCTACTAAACGAGTTGTACTTTAATTCCAGGCCGAGCTCCAGTCACAGAAGGAGGAGATCCAGCGTCAGAAGGAGATCCTTCAGCGACAAATGGATCTGTTTGAGGAGAACAAACGTCGTCTTCTACAACAGACGTTCGAGATCCCCAGGAATCTGTCGATGAGAGAGCGATCCGAGTCTCCGACCTCGCGAGGGGTCAGTCCGTCAAGCCGAGGCTCGCAATCGTCGCTGCTCGACGTGTCGTCCCACGTCAGATCCGGATCCGACGACGTCGGGCACGGTCAGAGTCCGGATCGTGTCGTCGAGCCCGGCAGCGGTGCCAGTCCGCTGCCGATCCACCTACTCAGCGCCACCAACGAACAGAAGCTAGGTTCGGTGCTACAGCAGCTGCCGCTCAAGTTTGCCATTCAGGGCGGCGGCGCCAAACTGCCCCAGTCGCAGTCGTCGCCGACGACGACGACACCGTCTGGCGGCGGCGCCGGCAAACAGCAGAGTCCCTCAGGTGTACAGCAGATGTTACCGCTCAAACTGTCCACGAGTTCACTGTCGTCGGCCGCGTCGGGCCTGTCCAAGTCGGCCACGCTAGACGGCGGCACGCGCCCGCTGATGCACTCGCAGTCGCAGCGCCCCCTGGCATCGGTTAGCCGAACTGGTAGCGGCACGCGGGTCCCGCCCGGCGCGGCCAGCCTCGGCACTAACCCTGGCAACATACTGCCGATGAAACTCGCCGAAAAACCGCGCCCCAAGTCGGCCTCCTCCGCCACAAACCCCGCCATATCATCGCATCACGGGACGCCATCTGGTGACAAGTCACATTCCCACAAACGATCGTCGTCTGGGACGAAGAAAGAGGAAGAGGTGATCTATTTTTAACTGCCGAGTGCTTTCTTTGGGGCGTCTTCGTTAACTCGTGGCTAGAGTCTGCTTCTCCAAAGGTCTATAAGTAAACTTGGAATACGGTGGAAGATGGGCAGTTTTTATTATAACTGAAATGACCTCAGGCTGGATGGATAACAATCTTCCTGACGTCTCCGAAAATAACCTGTTCTCGTCGCTGCTGATAGAAAAGGGATTCTCCGCTACGAGGCCACCATCCAGGACTCTTATGTCACATCGAGATGGGGTTGTAAATGGTGCTTGTTGAGGGTCTTCGTGCTGCTGACGGCCGCAGCGGGTGGGCGAACGTGGAGGGTAGGGGTGGGGGTGGGCGGTCAAAAGCCCTCACCCTACTCCCGGGGAGGATGAGGCCAGATGTTTTTGTGCAACACGTTTTGTTATTCCTGGGGCAATTGTATCACCTGCAGACAACAAAATGTATCGCTATTGTCTCCGATGTGTGTGTGTGTGTGTGTGTGTGTGTGCACGACGTTAACCATCGGCAACAAATACAGTTTGATATAATGATAGTGGTCCGTCGAGGTGTGTACATCGTTCGCTGTGAGAATACAACGTTGATACCATGACAGCGATATCTGACCGTCATCATATTATACCATAAGACATTAAACGCTCAGTGCTGAATCGCTGTTAGTTTTGGGCTTTATGGGGTGGGGGGAGGGGGTTGGGAGCATCCAACACCCCAGTGTTTACTGATATTTTACGGTCGTAGTTGTACTTCCGGTGACGCTGCGCGTACTTAACTGAAACACAGAAAACGACGTCGTCCTTTATCTTCAACTGAAGTACTTCCCGTATCGACATAGCGTCCTGTACAAAGACTGCACGTGCGTGCGTGTGTGCGTGCGTGTGTGTGTGGTTGAGCGCGTGCGTGTGTGCTAATGTACTAAAAACACTTCCATCTGAACAAGTTCTCAGTCAGCGCTTGTTATTTGTATCCCATTTTATTGGCTGGAAATGAAACTCAATCGCTAAATAATATTTTATAATATGACGTCTTTAGCTGAATCGGTTAATAACCGGATGTGTATCCCATTGTTTTGATAACAATATCTTTAGTTATTGTACATCATTATTATTAGACATATTGTATATAGGAAATTAGCGAGTGTGTGTGTGTGTGTGTGTGTGTGAGAGAGAGAGATAGACTATTTACGAGCTTCCACGCACACGCATGCACACACACACACACACGCACGCACGCACACAATTAGGCAGTTGTCGGTCATATTCCCTATTAGTTCAGTGTTGGTCACGTGTTGTCATTGTGTACTTGCCATTGTCGATGTACCTGGTTCATTGATTAAGTCAAGTTATTTTCATCGTCTAGTCTTAACAAGCTATCCGCTGCCATCTTTATATATCAATCATTAATATGTGCAATGTTTGTGAGCCATCGTCATTCTCACGCCTCATCTCCGCCGCTAACATCGCAGTACGATCCCTATCCAGAATCACTGGACCTTCGACGACGTGTGCGAAGCCAGGATAGTGGTGCTGCAGAGTCCGATGTGTGTAAATCGGTGGGATAGATTTTGTTATAAGCTATTGTTCCCATTGCCTAAAAACGGTAATTTACAGAACAAGACGTTGACTAAATATTAACTTTTGTAGCCGGAGCTTGGTGAACTAAACCAAAACTTATACCTCGGAGACTTTGCAATATGTAAACTAAATACGTTTTATAGGTTATTAATATAGTATGATTCATTCGTCTTGCCACCTGTAGAGGGATGGGCTAATTGCTAGAGTGATGGGCCAATCATCTTTTATTTTAAATATTATTTTAATCCTGTATTCATTAAAATACCACAACTATATGATCATTGTACTATAAGGGTTTGTCCGGTTGATGTTGTAATAAGAAGCACGGATACGTTTAATTTTTTCTCCACTGTATTGTGGCAGTAGTTGACTGAGTGGTCAACTTGTATAAATGTATATACATTTGATGTAATATTAATTAATATAAAGAGGGATATTCTATATAGTTACATATTTATGTTCACCTTTTGATTTAACCAGTCGTTGTCAATTTAAAGTAATATGTGGAGTTATTGAGCCGTGTGTGTGTAGTGTGTGTGTGTGTGTGTGTGTGATGTCAATAACAAGATGGTGCGTTACAGACGTTTAACAAATGATGTAGCGCCATTTAAAGCGATTATGTAGATTCAAATCCATTCCTGATTCAGGTACGACCCAAAGAGTGAAAATGTCACGCTTTATTTGCGAATTATAAACCCCGACCTGGACCAACGGACACGTCAGACGTTCGTCTCTAGCCGTTTTAGCCAATCTGTGAACTGTTGTTGACAAAAGACTGGCTAATTTCGTCCGGCCGTTTTATAGCCAAATAAAGCCATTTATACAAGGGCCTCAACCCGTACCCGACATGCTGAGTTACACGTCTCCAGAAAGTGTGTACGTGTACCACGTCGGCTTATGGCGTTTGGGTTTAATTTCGGCACGCCAACTGTTCTGGCTTGTCACCAACTATGATGGCATAAATTCATATTAGGGTTTGGCTGCTAACTCCTCTACTCTCCTCTTTTCCTAAATCATCTTTCCTGATGTTGATGCTGGCATCATGTCCTCATTTCATATCGATGTCTTTCCTCCAGCCTGATTTCGGCAACCATCAACTTTCGTCACTCGTCCCCGTTTGTTTCGTATACCGAATGATACACGTGTTTCGTGTATGTGATTAGTCACTTGGACCAATGCCACCAGTTGGTCGTGATTTTGACCCATACGGTGATCCACACTACGTACGAGAGAACGAGCCAGCCATATTTGGCACATTCCGAATGCGTCCTTAGCTCAATTTTTAACCCTGACTTACGTCTAAAGATCTTTCTATTTATTATTGCTCCAATTGCGAAGAGTCCTAAGACGCCATTTTCGCAGACTAAATGACTCGGTCATGATTGGTTTGTTTTAATCTAAGGGATAGGTTTAAAAACACGCTGGTGGCGCCTCTATCGGCTTTCTTGGCAGTGATTGGCTGTTTCGGCGTCCGGATTCCTGTAGGTGGCACCACTATGCTTATGTTGTACTTGTCTGGTGTTACTTATGCGCCTGTGTATGTTTGGATTTTAGTTTTGTGCATCTATGTGTGTGCAATTTACGTGCGTGTAAATTACGGAACAACACCTGAAATTTTATTGTTTGTCTGTTGGGTCAATTTGTATTGTTTCACCTTTATTGAACATAATGTCGCTAGTTATGCGTCCGTGTGCATGTGTATATATATATGTGTGTGTGTGTGTGTGTGTGTGCGCGTGCGTGTGCGATCAGAAGTAAAAGATTATATTATTATAATACAGAATGTACTTTTGTATGTTTTTTTTTTTGTTTTTTGACTGGTTGGATGGGGATGAACAAACATTGTATATTGTTAGAGCATTTTAATAAAAAGATCAACGGTTCATCAGTGATATGTTAACCTGATAGTTGTGTTTATTTTCCTCATCTGTGTGTGTGTGTGTGTGTGTGTGTGTTTGAAAATTTAAGGATAAAAAGCTACACTGATGACCTACTTATTGACCACCCAACAAAACGATCCAGAACTTTACAATCACCAAGCTACTCCCCGGATGTTCGCGCTGACGTAAGCTGACATTTTACACCAAATGACCTCAGCCAGAGTTGACACAGATCAAAGGCGAACGTGCACAGCCGCTTGTCACAGCGGAGACAAATCAATCCCCTTAATGCGGTGACAAAATGTGTGACAATTTCGACATAGGTGTGTGAAACTTTGTCACGTCTGTAAAGGATGGAAGGGGGAGAGGGGGGGGGCGTTAGTTTTAGCTATGTTCGGGTACGGGAAATTTCCATTGTCTTCAGGTCGTACTTAAATACTTAAATATTGTAATTTTTATAATTGCTATTTTATACTTTTTACTGAGTCTGATCAGAGTATTAATGAAAGCTTAAACAATTACACGTACAGCAGCAAACTCTAATAATAGTAGAATGGCTGATTTCTATTTGGTATTATAAATATCGTATTTAAAAACAAAACAGGAGACAGAGAGAGAGAGAGGAGGGGGAACATTTAAAAAGTGTAAACTTTACAAAATGACCAAACATTCTGATTAAAGCCCCTCATATATCTATGATACAGTAACCAGGGGAAGAACGCCTCAGTATGTCTGAAGAGGTTCTGTTTGAACGCAAACTTATTCGGGTTCTGTTTCAGAAAAGCGTAATCGACTTATTCTGTATAAAAGGCTTCCGGATACAAGTGATAGACACCGTTCAAAGGTAAGTTGATAGGATGATCCAGATTATTAAGATTGGAGAACATATCCTTCCAGTTGAAAATCACTTTCCTTGCTCGAGATGAGTTTACGGTGTCAGTCATTGTGCTTGTGTCTGTGGTGAGTGTCCTAGCGTTAATGTTTACACGTCACAGACAGTTGTATTTCTTAACGATATATATATATATATATATATCATTGATAAGTGAGACAGGTGTGACTTAATCATTTTGAACGGGCTTATGTAAGCGAAACGTGAATACTTACTGTTATATATGGGAATTTGTTTATTGCATAGTAATAGTAGTAGTAGCAGTAGTAGTGGTGGTGGTGGTGGTGGTAGTAGTAGTAGCAGTAGTAGTAGTAATAGAAGTAGTGATAGTAGTAGCAGTAGTTTTTGTTATTGTTGTAAGTCTCTAGGTGCCTGAAGTCACGTCAACTGTTGTATTATACCAAAGCAGCGATATCGGATGAGACGTGGATATGAAAATGTCATAATATCTATCTCAGTAGGACAGATAGACAGACAGAGACAGACAGATATACAGACAGACAAATATGAGAGACCGCAAAAATGCGATGAAGAAAAATTGACGAATTTAACCGAAAACTGCAGCCATTATGTCCCCTAATAGTACTGGTAATATCTCTGATATTGTAGATATCAGCTAATATTATCCTGAGATATGAATATTATCATCGTATTGCACCTCAAAAGTTTGTGTGTGTGTGGCGTGTGTGCGTGTGCGTGTGTGTGTGTGTGTGTGTTCGTCGCTACATGATGGCCGACATGTATTTGTTGTGGTTTAACGACAATAAGTTGATCAATTTTACCATCACTGATAAGACTTTTTGTTGATATTGCCACGTGATGTCGCCTTCTGTGTGTGTGTGTGTGTGTGTGTGTGTCGGTAGGTCCCCTGTCTGTCTTTCTGTCTGTCCGTCCGTCTATAAGTATATCATCCAATCCCTGCCATTCCGTCCCATATAGGTCGATCTGTGTTCAGGTAACACCCCCCCCCCCTTCTAGATCCAGATAGAGTCGATATTGTTATGGTTTTATATCCTTATTTCTGTCGCTCACAGGTCGATATCAAAGCAGCCATTGACTGTCTGATAAATACACCAAAATAACTTTATTGTCCATTCACACCCCTTCACGGCCATCAGAAGTGTTTTATAATGTAACCCGAAACGTCTGCTCTAATAAAACATCACTTTCTGTGTCAATAGTCGAGTTGGGGCGGATGTATGGATGTTGGCGGTACTCGTATCAACAGGTAGACATCCTTGTTAAACATCCGTGCGGACAGGTTGCTAGGTGTGTACCCATCGTGTGTGGGTTTTAGTTGAGTGTGTGATACGGCACGGACATAGGGAATGGCAAGCTCTGGACGATTCGTCAGGACTGTGACGTGTAATGTGCCACACTCGTCGCTTTTATCAGTGCCTTAACCCAAAAAATACAAACTCTGGACAAATCATCAGGGTGTAACTCATGGTGAGACTTAGGCAGTCTCACCGACCCCTTTTTAGCTGTGTGTGTATGTGAGCGTGCATGAGTGAGTGAGTGCGTGCGTGTGTGTGTGTGTGTGTGTGTATGTGTGTGTGTGTGTGCATATATATGTGTGTATGTTTAGGATATATATATATATATATATATATATATATATATGATGGCACTGGCTCAGAGCACCCAGACCCAAACCTACCTAAAAACTTTCACAAATCTACACTTACGTAAGCCTACACCTCCACAAATCTCTACATACATAGACCTTTATATGAATGAGGCTTAAATATTGATAATAAGTCTGGTCTACTCGTCATTCTGTAGGACCCAGACAATGTACTTTTTGTATGTGACAAATACAAGAATATATATATATATATATATATATATATATATATATGATGTGGGAACGCGTGCAACAAACCAGAGAACGCATGTCTGTGGTTGAACGCGCTTACACGTACGTATACACACACGCGCGCAAACATGAACACACGTCATTATCTACCAACTGCTAAAACATACACAGAATGAGTGAGTGAGTGAGTAAGCGAGTGCGTGAGCGAGCGAGCGGGCGGGCGGGTGGTTCGGTCGGTCGGCCAGTCAGTCAGTCAGGTAGACGGTCAGGCAGACGGTCGGTCAGTCTGTCAATGAGTCAGTGAGTGAGAGCTATTTAACCTCTTCTCCAATCTTACAATTTTTATAGAAATTCTAGATACGATAACGAAATGACGTGTCAGCGTGAAAATTGTGGTCAATGGATTCAGTCCCCTGATGAATCGTAGCGAGTTTATATTTTCGATTAGAGCTTCTCTGTGCCAGAGCCCTATTACACACTTCTAATACCCCCCCCCCACACACACACACAAGAGAGAGAGAGAGAGAGAGAGATAGAGAGAGAGAAAGAGAGGGTACGTTATACCTCTGCCTAGAACTGTAACGTTAATCGAAAATATACGAATCAGTTAATTAAAATCTAGTGGTAACAAGTTAAACTAACAAATTTATAAATATAGCATCTTTATGAGCTTATTATTAACATCCGTTTCCAATAATAATAATAATAATAATAATAATATTTAGGATGATGATGAGGAAGATGATGCTCATCATTATAAGTATATCTTAATAAATCAAAACTAACACAACATAATTATAATTGATATAATAATTCTGGTCCAATGATATAATGAGCTGAGATTTAGAATGGGGGGGGGGGTCTTCATTGTACCGTCATTGTCTTAACCAGACTTATCAGATCTTCTCATCCGTGAAGATAATCTGCCCTTCTGCCCTAATGTCCTAGCCTGACCTGTTATTTGCCCTGTCCACTAATTTATTCCCTGTAATCGATAGTCATTCGGAAAAAATCTGGCCAATTTCGAGGAACGATTTCCGTAATCTCAGCCCAACCCATCTGACTCGGCCACTTCGGGATCATTCCGGAAACTGGTGACTCCGAAGATTGCCGAATCAGATTACGAGCGAAGTCGGCCGTTTCCGTGATGTTTCGGCGTCGTTCGCGTCGGCGGACTCGGTTTTTTTACGGGTGTCTGGTTCCGTTGAACCTTGCCGTCCATTTGCCTTACTCTAGGAACAAACTCGAAAAAGTTCTAACCCTCGACGAGGCTCAAAAATCTACGCACCGACTACACACAGTGCACCCAGAGGCCCGCACTCGGTGGAGTCGAGGTTATACAGAGCCGGGCTCCATGCCAATAATGTTATCTGTGTGTGTGTGTGTGTGTGTGTGTGTTTCACTTCGGCTGTTTACCATTTGCAAAACATTATCACTCAGAATCACGTTCGTCAAACAAACGGTTTCCCGTTTGTTTATGTTTTTGTTTTCGATTCAATCGGATTCTGGCAGACCGCTGCCGTCCCCCTCCCACCCACCAGCGGGCGACGCAGTCGCGGGTTCCTGGATCTAGAAGGAGAGACCAAGTCGGGTCAAATCTCTTCCAGGAACATACACCGCTGGCGACCGGTTCCGACACGTTTCGGTTCGGGCGTCGCCCCGCCTTAGAGTACCAAGAGTTAACTAGATGGTGCTGTTTTACGGCCGCTTTAGTGTACACGGTAGACTAATGAAGCGATGTGAAGATGAAACACCCTTCAGACATATAGTCCGGCCAGAATTTGAAGCTATATGTGTTGGGGAGTCTGCGACCATGCGTGTTACTAGTTTGGCGATTGAAAGGCCTTGTTATAGTCCTAGAGGATGAGAATAAGATTTGGATGGGTACAGCCAAGACAGAATTTTGGGTAAGGTAGGACCTTGGGGGTATGCCCGGTCGTTTGTGAGCCCCGCGGCCCCCTTTTTTTGGTCAGGCATAATGCAATTCGGAGGCGGAAAGATCTCAATAAAGGTGGAGAACACATACCCCCACACTTCATATCTCCCCCCCCACACACACACACAGAGCGATAAGGGGAGAGATTCTATAACCCCGCTATTTAAAAACAATTGCAGAAAATCCATAAATATGACCCCTGCGATTGCCCTGGTTCGTCAATTATAAGCTTAAAGGCTGCTACCCTGGTATAGAGAGTACTGCGAATAGGCAGGGATGATCCAGACAAAACATTCTGGATTTGGTACTTATTATGAACGCAGATGGCCCAGCCGATAGAGCGCACGACAGCTTAAACAGCCAGGTATCGGACCCCAATATTAGAAGATCTATAACTCCATAATGATAGTAGGCCATGTTATATAGTGCTGACATGATATTATATTAAAAACTAGAAGGAACTGGAGGAGGGGGGGGGGTGAATGAAGTATACACTTCGGCAGTAACTAGCCTCGGGGTGTCTAAGGTCAATGTTTCAGTATCCAAGTTCCTCTGTAAGTGATGATGGAGGAAGGGGGGGTTCATCACTAATTACATAAGATATGAATGTAACACAAACAATAAGTGAGTGGTATTGACGTTTAAAGGTTAAAGATGTTCGGCTATCACTTTTTATTGACCAATAACGTACACCACAGACCCCCCCCCAATATCTATCTATCTATCTATCTATCTATCTATCTATGTTTTATATAGTGCTACATATATTATATTAAAAATAGAAGGAATAGGATAATAATATACACTTCGTCATGTCAAACGACGATTCACTCTTTTTCCTCATATTTTTAGACAGAAAAATAATTAGATAGTTATATCCATATGTGTATCTGTATTTATACAGACACCACACACGCACGCACACACACACACACACACCACGCACGCACGCCGCACGCACGCACGCACGCACGCACGCACGCACGCACGCACGCACGCACGCACGCACATATATATATATTACACACAAACAAACACACACACACACACAAACCAACCACAGTAGCCCTGTTACGTCAGAACGCCGCAGTCAGTAACACGTCCCTCGCCGTGTCCATAATCGGGCCTTCAGTGGCTATCAGCTGCTGGTGTCTGGCTCTCTCTCTCTCTCTCTCTATAAGTGGCCGAGCTGTGGACGAGTTGGGAGACAAAGTCTAGAGATACTTCACGAGAGAGAAACCCATCTTCGTTGGCTGTTGAGAGACAGCTATCACGACACGGCAATTGTTCTACCAAAGAACAGCCTGCAAACCTTATCAACGACAGAATCACCATCGTGTGAAGAGAATACCTGAGAATTGACAAACTTAGCACTGATAACCTGTTACAGTTAGCACCAGAAAGAGAGAGAGAGAGAGAGAGAGACAGAGACAGACAGGATCATCTTTGACATCTGTCCTGGTGGTGTGCCTGTGGCTCATCATCCGGAAACATTTGGAAAGCTTTGCGCGTTGACCCACGCGCTTTATCCCGGCAAGGGACGAATAAGCTTCTTCGAATTATAGTGCGCTTTGTATGGATCGGATAAATCGAAGTGTTCGGCAGACATCGAACGCCCGCGAAGCTACGAGACTAGCGAACTAGAGAGCACGCGTACCAATCATACGATGATATAACATGGTCGCCGGCAAGCGGCAGATGACAGGATTTATCAAAGTACAACATAACATACAGTAGGAAACTGGAGCAAGTAGCTCGTACCACCGACCAGCTACTTCATCTATGGACTTAGCTACTTAGTCTCTCTCCGTCTGTGTATACGTTCGTGTGTAGGAGAGCGTGTATGAGTGTGTCGCTTTATAACAATCGTGATCACTTCGCTAGGTACACACAAACACGATACACGGGGTCGACGTAAGGAACCTCCGTCGACTAATCTGGACAAAACAACCAACAGGTGGAAGAGGACAACCCACTAACTAGAGGGATATATATATATATATATATATATATATATATATATATGTTTGGATGGCATTAGGGCAGTGAGAGACTTCCCTCGGAGAAAGTGGTCGCCTTTAGCAGCGTCAGACCTTGTTTAGGAGTGCATCACCAATGTTAGGCCTCACTCTTCTCCTACAGACCAAACTGATTTAGTACCGAGGCAGAATCGCGCGCCCCGAGACATTGGGCAACCCACGGAGAGAGAGTCTCGTACTATCGTTGCCTCGTGGTGTGGTTTGGTGATAGGGCCGAGCCTCTCGGAGTATCGTATCGTGGCCACGGCTTGCTGGCTGGTTGGCTTGGCTTGGCTGTATACCTCTGTCTGTAAGCGAGCAAGGGCCGGGCTCTCGATCTATGAGGCGGCGAATTTATGAATGAAACTGTGCCGACTACGACCAGCGTTCGTCATCAACGGAAAGTTGCCGGTGAGCGGAGAGCGGCGAGGGGCAATTGCTTCGACAAACATCGAATGACACAAACGTTCGCTTGATACAAATCGGAGGACAAACGTTTGGCGGGACAATCACTTCACTGGTTATAGACTTAGTTGTCGCGCCATAGACCAACCGTGGTACTTGACTGCCATAGGTGTTGTTGAGTCCATTGACATATCGGCTTGCTCAGCTCCGTCTGGATACGTGTTGCGGTGTAACCGGAATGACTTTTAGCTCCGAGTGTTAATTATCTCGAGCACGCGCATACACGCACACACGCGCGCACACACACGCACGCACACCTGGCTTCAGACTGCGTTGGCCAACGAACGAACAACCGCCGTCTCGTGGCAAACGACTTCGTCCAGAGAACATCATGGCGGGCGTGTTTGGGCTAGAGTAACGTTTATTACAGTGATTGTCTGGCTGGTTCCTGGATGCTGGTTGCTGGTCGAGGAAACCTTAATCAGAAAGAAGCCAGACGCCCACACCGGACTTTACGAACGAGAGAAGGACTAGTTTTTCTCACCGTCCAGACTGCACCATCTTGGAAGGATAAGCGACCCTCGTCTTAAACACTGATCAGTCAGGTAACATATGTGCGGAAGCATTGCCGGATGCTTGCTTTGCCTATTTTCTCTGTCAATAAACGATGTGTTTTGTTTTGCGCCGACTCAGTAAGTTAAACCGATCTCTCTCTCTCTCTCTCTCTCTCTCTCTCTCTCTGTCTGTCTGTCTGTCTCTGTCTGTCTGTCTGTCTCTTTCCTTTCTTTCTTTTCTCTGTCGATTTCGAGGCGAGTGGTTCGGTCCATGGAGCGCGGTGAGTTTGGTCGATAGTTAGACCGTTTCTGGCTGAGACTCCGATTTTTCTCGTCGAAGCTTTTAATGTGTTGATCGGCCGACGGGTGAAATTTGGTTACACGCCCCCTAGTGATCGCGGTTCGATGTGGATCACTGATGGCTATCTATTATATCCATATGTCTGTCTGCCTATCTATTTACTTACCTTCCTATGCCCATCCCTTCCCCCTCCTTCTTTCCTACCTTTCTAACCCCTCTCCCTTTATTTCACCCCTCCCCCTCTCTCGGGCGCTTCCGTGGTCTAGCGGTAGCGTGTTGGACCACAGATCACTACCACCCGTGTTCGAATCTCGGCGTGGGCATATCAGAAGGTTGTTTCATCTTTGACTTCGATGCATTACCTTTGGAGGTCGCTCGGCCCATTCAGCCTACCACAAAAGTGGCCGTATAACACCAATCATCATCAATCATCATCATCAATCATCTCTTCCTCTCTCCCACCAGAAAGCCCTACCTGTGTTGTCGTGTATGTCCGCAAATGGTTCCCTTTTTGCTGCGGTACAAATTACGCCGAACCAACTTTCGCCGGTTAACTCGAAACTCGGTCGGAGAGAAAACATCCGAAAATCGGTTATCTTGTTATTTTAGACTCGTGACACGTCACAGGAAATTATGTGGCGACGTTCTCTAACAAAATAAACGAAAAAGAAAAAGGAAAGAAAAACGGAACCCGAGCTAAAACCATCTCTAAAAAGTCCTATCAAAAACTCGAACTCATTTACTTCGTTTTACGCAACACAAACGACGGGTTCGAATTCTTTCGCTGAGCATAAACAAAAATGGCTGCCGACGAATCGGTGGTTTTTCGTAGCGACCCTCGCCGATTTTCGGCGGAAAGCGAGATAATATCTACAATATTATAGACTGGGTGTCATGTAGCCGAGCTAGTCGGTCCGTCCTTATGGGACACGTCAAAGATTCGCGGACGATTCACTGAACGTTTAGCATAATTTTACGGTTGAGTCGATCGTTTTCTGTCTCGCGCAAACCGAAGCGAATCCGTCGTCTGCTCTCTCGTCCGAATCCGATCAGGAAGCGCATTCCCGCCAAACAGATATGGTAATTCGTTCCTCTGTATTGCTTTTTATTCAGGTTCGCCGTAAGTTCGCTGACAGCCACCCACGTACCTCACGGCTCTGGGCTATATAAGTGAGCTTGAGGACCGGTTGAGGGATTCGGTCCACGCTAGTTGGACCTTCCGCATCGGAGGCATTCGCCGAGAAACGACGCGCATCTGGATCTGGCCTACGTCAGCGCAATATGGCCGCACCATCGCTACAACAGCAACAAGAAGAAAGACGGCAACAGCAACAGCAACAGCAGCAGCAACAACAACAACAACAACAGCAGAAGACATTCTGCGGGCAGTTGCTGAACTGGAAGATGCTCACAATGGCGGGATATAAACTGAAAGTTTTACTCTTACTGACGCTGCTCGTTTCCGAAGGTGTCGCCCTGCCGCTGTCCTCTCAGACGAGAAACGACTTCCTATTTCCCGATCAAAGACAAGGTAAGTCCGTCTAGCAGTCGTCTCCCGTCCGATGGTTGTCCGTCCTCGGTAACGAATCGCCTCGTGTCTCCTTCCTCGATCCAGACGGGCATCCCATCCCATACACCGCCCAGCGGACGGACCGATAAACCCGGGTATTAGTTTAGACACGTGAGAGGTTGTCGTTTTGCTGCAAATTAGTCTAGCGACCTCCGAACATAATGAAAGATAAGATGCCCTTCAGACATAGCTCGGCTAAGTTTTGCACTCAGGTGCTAGAGACTTGTGGCCACGGATGGGTCTTCGTGTAAAATACGAAATAGATGTTGTTGTTGTTGTTGTTGTTGTTGTTAATTTACAGCCAATTTTATGCAAATCCTAGGCTAAAGGACCGCAGCAAGTTTCACAGATAACGGGTTGAAACGAATATTGATGAAACAATGCTAAAAGTTGGCCCAACATTCCAACTCTCGTCCAAGAAATCTGTTACCGTCTTTTCCGCTAGTTTGACAATGAGAAGACGCCACAGTCTTGACAACAACATTAAGAGTAACAACAACAACAATAACAACGTTAATCCAGATATAGAAATAATACACTGATTGAGTCCTCGGTAACCAGAGCCACTGACATATGTTGTACAGTAAAGCCTCTGTATAACGCATTAGATAACTGATCTTATTGCTGGATGTCGTGTTCGGGGTCGGCTCGCGAGCTGCGCGTGCTGCTCGTTGGTCGACCTCACTGTGATTACGAGAGACTGTTGAAGAGAGAGAGAGAGAGAGAGAGAGGGAGAGCGAGCGAGAGAGAGAGAGAGAGAGAGAGAGAGAGAGAGAAGGAAAAAAAACCAAGAAAAAGTAACCCCAAAAAAACTTCTAGTCCTACAACGAGTAATTGGCTCGCCTAATTTAGTTACGTTTGCTGCGTGATGTAAAATGTTAACGGAATAAACTCGTTATCGAAGTTCTCGGCACACATTAGAGGCGTCGCCGACACGTAATAACGTGATAGAGTTGCGTGTTGTTGTTGTTCTTGTACGGGTATCTGATAGTATGCAACACCCCCTCCAAGCGACGCAAAACGCCAGCAGACTTTCTTTAAGGGCTGCCCCCTTATAAAAATGGCGACAATTAGTCGCTCTTAAATCGCTGTGAAGTTTAATTTGAATCTTTTTTCCCTTTCCTTTATAAGGATTAAATGCGCTTTGTTTGTGAGCCGGAAATGGGAAAATTGAGTATTTGAATTGTCACGCTCCAGCAATGTAAATATATTCTGATTACAGTATTTAATATAGTCCAGTGAGTGAGTGAGTGAGTGAGTGAGTTTTTTTTAAAACTTCGGCGCTGCCTAAACCTGAGTCCAATGGCTACTTCCTATGGAAATGGCCTAATTAGGCGGGAGCGTTTTATTCGTGTATGAAACATCCCACAGACGCAGGCAATAGTGGGATTCGATCCGACAGCTCCGTTCAAATTTGAATGGACCGACTAAACCCTAAACATTAACCCACAGTCTAGGTCCTATAGACTGGTCCGAAGCTACACACTTATTGTCCTAACTGATTATGTTAACATTAGATTCGCTCTAGGAATTAACCTTTTCACGTTGAGTGGATGAGAGTTAATGGTCTCCTTGGTTCGGACACGAGTCATAAAAGATGAACTGGTTTAACTCTTCTTCTTTTTTAAGCCTCATCCACTCCTAATTGAATGATAACTTTCGTTTAGTGTACCTATAGCCAACGTCAGCACTTCTTACATGGCTCTTAACTCTGTTATATCTGATAATCTTAGGTTATCTTGTTGTTAGTTTCTAGATTTTTCTGCGCCATCTGTGCGGGTCGACATTTCTTAGACCAAACAGAGCATTCGACGCCGTCTAGCGTCTAGTTTAATTCCGCTTTACCTGCGTCTGAGCTAATGAATGAATCCACGCAAAGCCATTAAAAGTAGCAGCTTTTGTGCCTTTTTAATGGCTAGACTCTGCTCTAAGGATTTCACATTCCATTTCTGATATCGTTCGTTGACCGTTTGCCGTTCTTTTGTGGATATATACACTCGAACGCAATCCTAAACTGCCCTGGGGGTATTCCATTTCCAGTAGCCAGTTACTGGAGCATAACCCGTAATAAGCTATCACAGCCGACCAACTAAATATAGTGAGCTCCGGTGGCCTAACGGTTAAGCACACGGCACTTGGTGCCAACGGTCACATGTTCGAACCCCGTAAGAGGTCGAAACTTTTCCAGGGATTACTTTCTCGGCTCACAACATCGTGGGTGGTGACCACGTTAAATGGCGTTGCCGTCTCCACTGAATTAAAATAAAGGGGTACGTTAAAACCCCCCTGAGGACGTAAAACTCTCTAGCAGTGACCAGGGTATTTCGGCTCCATATTTCCGTACTGCTCCCCTCTGAGTGGTGGGGGAGGAGTTTCCTCAACCACTCAAACATAGAGGCTGTGCTGATTAAGCGACAGCCTGAGGATTCTCCCCAAACAACAAAACAAACAAACCAACTAAATAATGATTCCATAACAGATTCAATCAATGAACTGCAGCCGGTCAATTGGTGGAGTCGATCCGGCAGCCTTCCCGACTTCTAACAGCCCACTTTACCACCTGAGCCGCATTAATTTTTTGCCCGATCCTCCGACATTCCTGGGAAAATCTCGATCACGAGATAATTTTTGGAGAAACGTCGTTCGTGTCGATGTCAATCATGGGGAGGAAAAATTTTGACGCCGTCACAGCCGCCAAAGTCTGTCAAATATCACGTATAGGGGGCGCTTCTAGGATTTCAGCGCCGTCAGAACGCGGCGCGAGCGCAATTATTTAATCAACCGTCGGCCATTCGCCAGTTCCTTCAAGTGATGGCAAAAAGTTCATCCCGTCTCAGATCAAAGGTAATTAATCTTCTATTCTGCGCCGGCTGATAAGCGGCAGTCGACTTTTTGCTACGCGTATAGTTCGTGTTTCTAAAAATAATAGCTCGAATTCGGTGCTTTGTCTCATTCAACATTCGATAGGAGTGGATCCCTGCCATTAGTGTTTTATGGTGTGTGTTTTGTTTGTTGTTGTTCTCTGTTGGTGTTTAATCCGATTCTTTTGCCCAATTTTCTAAATTGAGGATTATATATATATATATATATATATATATATATATATATGATAACATCGGTGTATGGGTATCAGATGCCCATCAGTGGCCCACCACATAGCAACATCTTACCGACATTTGACGCTGACAAGTTTTTTCGGGGTTTAATTTATATCACGTCCGACGAAAGCAAATCTTGGACTCGTCGCTTCTTCAGACAAAACGTTCGCGTTTCAAGTGTCTCACCGGCTGGGGGGGGGGGGAGGTCGGAGGTATGGTTCTGATACTGGCGTGTCCGCGATCACATCGGCACACCGACACGCGCACGCGAGTACGTGACAGATGATTGGTCTTTATCTGTTTCTCTCGCCAAAACATTATTTGATGTTATAGATTAGCTGGAATATAATGTAGTTATTATTATGGGATGGGCACCGGTGATTGAGATGGTAACGAGTACTTAGTGGGGGGGGGGATAAGGTGTGTGGGGGAAGGTCCTTTTGTGTATCAGAGGTAATCCGATCTTTACGTGAACTAGATCTATGAGCAATCTAGACGAAGAGTTTGCTTAACCTTTGGCCTTTTTAATTGACTGATTAAGCCAAGTATCGTTTTCTTATATGTTACATATATATATATATATATATATATATATATAGAAGAGAGAGAGAGAGTGACAGGATGAGCGAGTGAGTGAGTGGGTGCATTATGTAACCTAGGGAAATACAATTACTCCTGAGATTCGAAGCCTGAACTTCAGCTTCGCACCGAAGCTCTATTCTATGAAGAAAGTTATGATATTGTACGCAACCTACTTTTAGTGTGTATTGATTGTTGAGAGAGAGAGAGAGAGAGAGAGACGGGGGGGGGGGAGCAACATGAGAAGATCTCATGATACTTATTATAAATAAGTGACATAGCTTACCTTACAAACAATTATGATAAATGAAAAAGAATGAACTAAAAACTTTTACAACCTTGATATTGTTGATATGGCGACGATGATGATGATGATGATCATGATGATGATCGATCATCATCATCACATCCCTATGTATACGCTAATTGTTAAGATAAATGATAAATAAACATATTCTCCATCAAGATGACAATACCAGTTACCCAGAAGTTGTAAGCCAACAAAGGACGAATTTTAATAGAACTTCACTCCTAACTCATTCACCTATCACCTGCCCGTTGTCATGGTGATTCTCCCTATAAATAACAACAACAATGAAACGTAGAAGACAAACCAGCCCATTATGGTCTATACTTCAATCCCTTTCACTGACCTATATTCTATTGCCTATACGACGGTTCACGGAGTTGACCCAGTTTGAGTTATCCTATATAAACACAATGCCATGTTTGAATGTTATTGTTTTGTCCAGTTTTGGGGAGGAGGGGGTGGCATTGGGTTTTGGATACTTTCATTTAGCTTCGGTTTATGCTGGCCAAGTTTACTGGGCTGGGTTAAGCCGTTCGTTGTTGTTCGTATAACAAGTACACAGAGACACACACATTCTCTCTCTCTCTCTCTCTCTCTCTCTCTGTATGTGTGCGTGCGTGTATGTGTGTGCGCGCGCGCACTCCTATGTGCGTCTGTGTGTGATGACACATAGGTACTCTGGCACTGGCTCAGAGCATCAACATCCATACAAATAGGTACCTCCATAAATCTATGAATACCCAAATCTACACATAAACAAACCTAAATATAGATAAACCTAAATATAGAGAAACCTAGGCATAGATAAACCTAGACATATATCTATGTTCATCGACCATATCGTGCTGTTGGTTTCAGGAGAGTTCGCCACATCCCTAAGACACTACCAGATAACTCATCCTCACCGAATCACGTCCGATGGTACGTTTCTCACCCATCATCTACCACACAGAGTACGGCGTAGTACACGGTTCGGCGACCAATTATCACCAGCTGATGACAGTCAACACGTCCATTATCACATCCCAGTGGATGATATGATCCTGAAGCTAAAGCTACGACCAAATCATCGCCTTCTCGCTCCAGGATTTGTCGTAGAACACAAGAAGTACACATTCGGTAACGTGTCCGACTCAACCATCAGACAGTACTCCGACCATCTCTGTCACTTCACCGGAGAGATTGTTGACCATCCGGGCTCTTCGGTCGCCATAGCAACCTGTAATGGCTTGGTGAGTACGTATTGTGTTGTTGTTGTTGTTGTTGTTCCTGTTGCTTTTATTCATTTATTGCTTCTTGTTCCTGTTTTACTCTTGATATTGTCGTTGTTGTTACTATTGTTGTTATAATTAATATTGTTGTTGTTGTTGTTGTTGTTGTTGTTGTTGTTGTTATCCTCGTCATGGTGATATTCGCATCTTTTATGTCTGTGATTTTCGGTCTTTGTGGCGTCTTAGGTTAAATACTTAGTGCTAACAGGGGCGTAGATGTTAGGTTGGGTTGAAATAAAACTACGCCCCCTTCCCCCAATACGAGTGAGTGAGTGAGTGAGTGAGAATATAGTCACCTCGTCCAACTGGCCCTCCCCCCTCCACGCCTCATCCTCCACGCCTCCCCCCACCAGCCATATGTTGATATAGGTACGACCCATATAATTACAGGTTGTCATATGGCAAATCGCCGACAATTGTTAACTGGATGCCGAGAAAGGGATGGCCCACATTGATGACACCAACATTTTGAGCTAAATATCAGCAAACCTAGATAATTGATGAGACGAGGCTGATCTGTCTACTGTCTGGGATATTATTTATTGTCATATAATGTATATCACGTGCTGGTGTTATGGTCCCTAGTTACGTAGAAAATTACATAATATTAGCCGGTATAAATAGGCTATATGATGGTCTGTATGATGCTCTCTGGTATGCGATGTAGATGTTAAACTGTGAAGTGGGAATTGTTCAGGATTTTTTAAGGCGAGTGTAGTTTATAATTGGGGATTTCCAACGTGGTTAGAGACATAATACATACAGAGTTGGTTGTGGGGGGGGGGGACTATGTGGGTGGTGTTATGCCTGAGTTTATGCGAATATTTATAAAATAGAGAATTGCTGTTTTTAGAACTCTGTTTACTGTGTGTACAGTCTCTCTTTCTCTCTCTTTCTCTCTCTCTCTCTCTCTACCTGCCCCTTCTCTCTGTCTATTTTAATTCCGTGTAAACTAACCTACTCACAATTATAACCCGGTCAGGTGTTTGAGTCATCTTCATCTCCATTTCGAGGACACCTATAATCCTTATTAAAATAATTTAAATTTACAGGAATGTTGGCTGGAAACAAAACATGCCATTGAGTGGCTGTGAGTATAATGTAGTATGTTTTATATAGGTTTAATTATTTATGCTAGTTTTGGGTGTGTTACCATATCATCTCATGCTAGTTTTTGGTGTGTTACCATATCATCTCATGCTAGTTTTGGGTGTGTTACCATATCATCTCATGTCTGTGTTATATATTATGATTGTCAGTGGGTGACAGACGTTATCATGTCACAGGACATCTGTGTCGGGTTTATCATCAACTCTTCTACTTTTCGTATTTGTATGCGAAAATATGCTCTGTCTGCTGGTAAATAGGTCAATAAGTGACACACACTATTTCTCTCTCTGTCTGTGTGCGTGCATACATGCGTGCGTGCGTGCATGTGTGCGTGCGTGTGTGTTGAGAGATTATGTGGTACCCTGATGAATGGCCTAGATTGTGTAACAACAGGTTTTGTCTTTATAACACACACACACACACTGAGAGAGAGAGACGATTTCAGTGCACTAAATGTTGCCATAAATCCTTTGCCTACCTTTAACCATCTACTCTACTGTAAACCAAAGTTTAATGGAAATTAATCTAATTAACATAACACAGATATCCAGGCTTACTTAGAGTCGAGGGGGGTCCTACGCTGTATGGTTTAACTCAAATGGGGCATGTTTGTTTAGCTTTTCATTTACAAGGCAACAAGTATAGGTTGATAAGGTCATGAGCCGCACGTGTGTGTGTGTGTGTGTGTCTGCCCTGAAGCCCGACTCAGGTACAAAGAGGTGTGTGAAGGTACCTTAATACTAAACACTGAGACAAACCACGTAACAAATATCCTGGAGGCCAACTCCCGCAAAACGTCATCACCCGCTAACATCCCGTAAACGCCCCATAGAGGCTAAAAACCGTGGCCCGGATGAGAGCATCGTCAATTATGTGCAGGTATTTTCATCATCCGAGAAACAACCAGCCATCTTACCGGCGCTCCATCTGTGATATCATCTTAAATACAACAACACGCCGTATAGAGATCGCACCTGAATCTGCCCTACCCCTCACACAAACGTGTTGTATTGATAACGATCTATCTCAGATATTCGCCCGCTCTATTACAATCGCATGTAAACATTCCACGTTGACGTCACAGAACGAGGGCACAGATCCCACAGAGAAGCTGTCATTTCTTACACCAAACGTTCAATTCGGGATTGACGCCATCTGTCAGCCAATCCAGATCCTCCCCTTCTCCTTGTCTCCGACCATTGCTAAATTTAATACGTAATTTATATATGTGGCGGGTTATCTGTATTTTTGCGTCACTAGCTAACTAGAACACCTGTTATGAATGGGTTAAGTTAAAAAAAATTATTAATAAAGAAGAAAAAAATCCACGCCATTTACCGGCTTACAGATAACATATTGTTGTTTGGCCGAAGTGATGCAGGTGCGCACTTTTTGAGCGCAGGTCAAGGTCAGTAGTGGGTTGAGATGGTCTTTTGTTTTATCGCAGTATATAACAGAGTGGACAATACCCCCCTCCCCCCACACACACTCCCTACATTTCCTATCTTCCTTGATGCAACAGTATGGGCCTTTTAACAATTAAACCGGCCCGGTTGAGTTGCCTAATTATGGGATCGAGTACCTTCCCGGTAGATAGATGATCCGATCTGCGCGAAATATCATACCTACATAAAGGATGCGTTCCTCTATTCCAAAGGGTTGCAGTCGCTGGTCGTATTGCAGTATAACTGCACTATCGGAGTGCAGTCGGTCTGTCTCTCTATCCCCTATTTTCACGTGTTACCAGAAAGATGTTATAACCCGAGATTAGGTGCCTCTTGATCTTCGCTATCAAATATCCCACAAGATGTCGCTGTGACCAACAACTTCTATTAGCCACATACCTAATGATCTATGATGACATCTGTCAGGTCTTAATTCTAGTCTGAAACACATAAGACTTGGTACGCTGAGCTTATGGCTAATAAATGACAGCCTTAATGGCAGCTGTGATCTAAGTCATGTATATCAGATCAGGTTCTTTCTGGTGGTCAGGGCAGCAGTGAGTTGGTGAAGGGGTTCATGCGCAGACAGTCCGGCCAGGACACACACACACATATACACAAGTCTGGCCAGGACACACACACACACACACAGAAAGAAAAGAGAGAGAGAGAGAGGTGGGGGTTACACTTAAGACATTGACACACACACAAACGCTAATACGTTGTTAGAATGAACTAGATGTGTACTTTGTTCATCAAAGATGTGTTAGCTTAGTAGC